>PVKM010038026.1:0-14246 GCA_004027735.1 Carollia perspicillata
ACTGTTCTTCTCTTGGGTTGCAGGTGTACTGGGGTGACGGTCTGGCATCACCAAGATGACGCTCCATGCCGCCCGGGCAGCAGCACTTCTCTCTTGGGTGAGTGGCCTTCCTCTCCTCGCCTCAATTTCTCCAGGAAGCTTGGGAGGGGGGAGAGTTTTCTAGGAGCTACAGCTATGGAGATCATTTTTCTTGGCCTTTTCCCTTAATTTTTGACTTTTATCATTTCCGATGACGTTGATGCTGACAGCAGTTCATACTGTACTTGTGTGGGTTGGAAGAGGCTTTCCTGAGAGGTATATCCTCTTTTGGTCACGGAAGTCTTGCAGCAGGGTGGCTTGGAAACCTGTCCTCCTTGGCTCCTGTGTATTTTTCTGACTAAAGGGGTTGGCACTGAACTTTACTGACATGCAGGGACTTTGGTCTTAAAAGCCCTTTCATTGTAGGGCAGGGTTCTCCTTGCCATCTTAACCATGTTTTGTCTGCTTCTATTATTCTCCTGTTGCCTTCTTGGTTACTTCACCAAAGTCCTTCTACTAGATACTTTCATATATTTTCTGTCCAAGATAATAGCACATGAAAAAAACAATACTGAGCACTAGAGAGGAACCGAAGAGGCCATGGAGTGTGTGTGTACCTGACAAGCATGGGCCTTGGATTCAGTCAGTTTGGCTTTATTAGCATCACTGTTTTGGCCCCTGGGGCCCAGGGCAAGTTACTTAGCCTCACAGTGTTTCATTTTAAAAATGGGAATAACAATAATAATGACACTCGGTTACTATGAGGATATTGAGTTAATGTGTGTAAAAAATATTTAGTATGCACACAAAATCATTTTATTTAGCCTAGTACCTGAATAAATAAATCTTGAAACTTAAAATAGTCCCTGGGCATGCTGTTTCATACAGGGCATTTTAGTAGTCACCCTGACAACGGACTCCTCCAATTAAAAAGCGAACTTTAAAAAAATTATAGAATATTTTAAAGGAAATGAATTTCAGTTTCCAAAGTAGTTTGGATTTAATAAGACAATGTCAAATCACTAATCAGATATCAAATATCTAATCAGGAGACATGTGTTCAATGTAAAAAACATGCATTCTCAGTTTTCAGTTTCTGAAATAGATAAAAATTTTAGTTGTATAGTTTAAATGGGCTTTGATGTTTCTATTTGATATATTTTATATTCACATCACAGTTCAGTGTTTTGTGTCTGTATTAGAAACAGTGTCTCTTCCTCCTCCCCTCACCCGCCCAGGAAAGCTGGTTGGGTTGTGGGACCGTGAGCTGTGTCTCCGGTCCAGTGGCCGACACGAGTATTGGGGCGCCTGCAGCATGCTGTTCTAAGTCTGTCCGTTTATCTCTTTATTTAGGTCCTAGGCTTGTTTTTACGGTGACTACTACTGTGACAGAGAAGAACAGACACAAGGCTAGTTTGGGGGCTTTTTTTAAAGATTTTATTTCTTTATTTTTAGAGAGAGGGGAAAGGAAGAAGAAAGAGAGGGAGAGAAGTGTCAGTGTGTGGTTGCCTCTTGAGCGCCCCCCCACTGGGGACTGGCCCACAGCCCAGGCACGTGCCCTGACTGGGAATTGAACCGGCGACCCTTTGGTTCTCAGCCCATGTGCAATCCACTGAACTGTACCAGCCAGGGCTCAAGACTAGTTTTATTTAACCACAGATACTTGTATACTTCTCTCAAAAGTCATGATGAACACGCATTAACATAGTAAAATATAGTTACATAGAATTTTTCAATTTAAACAGAAGTCAGGCAGCTAAAGTGGGTTTTACGACACTATAGCACATGAAAAAATATTTATGTTAGTGAGAAGAGTGGTTTAGAACATACACATACACATGTGATAATTATAGTTGTGGTCTAAAAAAATGACCTGGGGAAAAAAAACTAGAAAGAAATACATCAAAATACTAAATGCATGTATTAAAATACTTGAATGTGTGGAGTTTCTGGTTTTCCAGATTTCAGTATTTATTTGTAATTTAAAAATAAATTTATATTTTACTTAACTTGTAGCTTGAAATTAATCTGTACCAGCAATCATAATGAATAACTTGTTTTGGGGAATAGGGAACCTAAGGATTTGACAGCTGTAAGCAACCCCGAAAGCCTGGTGGCCATGTCTTCAGTCGTGCCGTGGGCTGGGCCCCCCCTCGCGTGTTTTCTGCCCTGACTAGAGATGAAAGAGCTCTTCCACTTCCTCAACCTTCCAGCGACTTCTCACGGAAGAACAAAACACTGCACAGGAAGAAAATACAATTTTTTTAAAGATTTTATTTATTTATTACTAGAGACAGGGGAAGGGAGGAAGAAAGAGAGGGAGAGAAACATCAATGTGTGTGAGAGATCACACAGATTGGCTGCTTCTCACACGCCCCCAACTGGAGGCTTGGCCCACAACCCAGGCATGTGCCCTGATTGGAAGTCGGACCCACGACCTTTTGGTTCACAGGCTGGGTGGTGCTCAGTCCACTGTGCCACATCAGCCAGGGTGAAAATATATTTTTATATCTAAGAAAGAAACTATTGCTGGAACATTACTTAATTTGTAAGAGAAGAATCCAGATTCCTTAAGTGACTTTAAGTCAGCTAACTGATGTGATTTTTCAGTCTTGTTAGTGAACAAGCTTTCCTAGCCCTTGAATATTTTACCTACATTGCAGGCATCAAAGGGAGATGGTTTTGGGATGCTTAACTATTGACAGTCTCTTCATTGTCCCTTCAAGATCCCTCTAGATGCAAAGGGACCTTGGCCTGGAGTATTCAGGATCTTCCTAGGAAGTTTACACTGGCCTTTCTTAACTACAGGAAGCTTTTGTCAAAAGATGGTATTATTATATTGTTTTTCAGACTTCAGTGAGAGGTGATATTTTATATTTCACACTTTAAAAAAGCTTTTAACTTATTTTAATTTAGATTCATCTAGAAGTTGATTTTAATATAAAAGTATTTAGCCTAAATAAATAGTTATTTCTATAGTGGAATCATGAGGTTTTTTCTTTAAAGTCCTCTTGATTCTTCACTGCATACAGCTAATGTAACTGCTAAGATGTAGAAGCCTTGCTGGATCTACTTCATTATTTTAATTTTATTAACCATAATAGTGCTTTGCATTTTGTGCTTATTTTATAATGTCTTCTTGCATCCATAACTCCATTTGAACTCACACTGGTTCTTTAAGGTAGATGAGGTTAGGATTACATCCACTTTGTAAGTGACAAAAAATAGGCACAGAGAAAAAGTCGATTACACAGGACAAAAGTTCCTGGCAAGTTAGTGGAGGAGATGGACCCAAAATCCTTGTCAGGGGGCTCCCAGCCCCATGCCTTTTGAAAAGCATACTTATAAATCATAGAATCTGCTCATTTGCATACAACCACTATGCTGAAGTTGTTTTTTTTTTAAAGATTCTATTTATTTCTTTTTAGAGAGAAGGGAAGGGAAGGAGAAAGGGAGGGAAACATCAATGGAATCAAACCAGCAACCCTTTGATTTGCAGTCCAGTGCTCCATCCACTGAGCCACCCCAGGCAGGGCGGAAGTTCTTTAAAATAACTTGTTAAGCAGGCTAAGTCTCCCCCACTCTCAGTCTTGTATGTGTGATTAATTGGCTTAGCATACCCTTCCTTTCTATGATGATACGAAGGTAAACTTCACCCTGGTAAATTTGGTGCCTGTCAAATTAATAGGGACTTCCTATAAAAGTTTACCATATATGCTTGTTGAATAACCTGTGTACCTGATTTATTTGCATGTGGCTGCCGGCAAATTTTCTAGTAGTAAACACTGAATTAGATGGATGCCTGCCTACAGGCAAAGAAAGGGAACCAGGAGATTGAATTAGAATTAATGAGTTTTGTTTTTTCTTTTTTTTTAGTTCCAAGTTGTTTTCCTTCCTCCTTTTTTCTTTAATTATCTTGTTCCCCCATCATTTCTCCCTCTTCTCTTAGCCAAAGTTTTATACCTGGAAGGAATTTTTAAAATGCATTAATAACAAGATTTTATATCTGTGTGGGAGTGTATACAATTTATGTAATATTTAATATAAGCTTCAAATAGATTCTTCAAAATTCAAGAGACACAAAAGGCTATAATGTAAAAATTTGGCCCTGGCTGGTGTGGCTCAGTGGATTGAGTGCCAGCCTGTGAAAGGTCACTGGTTCAATCCTTGGTCAGGGCACATGCCTAGGTTGTAGGCCAGGTCCCCATTGGGAGTGTACAAGAGGTAAGCTTCTCTCACACACTCATGTTTCTCTTCCTGTATTTCTCCCTCCTTCCCCTCTCTCTATAAATAAAATCTAGCCCTGGCTGGTGTAGCTCAGTGGATTGAGCACGGGCCTGCAAACCAGACGATCATGGTTCGATTCCCAGTCAGGGCACATGCCTGGGTTGCAGGCCAGTTCCCAGCAGGGACACATGAGAGGCAACCATGCATTGATATTTCTCTCCCTCTCTCCTTCCCTTCCCCTCTGAAGATAAATAAATAAATAAAAATCTAAAAAAAAAATAAAAATAATAAAAATTTGAACTACACAGGGTTATTAATGTAAGCATTCAAGAAATAAGAAGGACTGTAATATAAAAAGCCTTTTTTTCCCCACCTGTGACTCCCAGCCATCAAATTCTTTCTAGATGCAATGGTGGTACCAGTTTGCGTATCCTCCCAGAACCATTTTATGCCTAATTGTATTTAAAGTATACCCCTAGTGTTAGAATATCCTAGGAGAATTTAGGCCCTTATTTAGTTGAAGCCCAAAGAGTTACTCTTTTGACGGCAGCTGCAGGCGGCTGCCACTGGTTCAGTACGTGCAGCAGTGTTCTCTCGCTGACATTGAAAACCCTGGAATCATCCGCTCCTTTACTTCTGTAGTTGACAGCTATAGGCACTCACAGTGAGCAGAGAATTGCCATCATCTGGGGAAGGAACGCACCACAGTGCTCTGGCCCTTACCACAGGTTCAGTGGGCTCTTCCTTTCGTCTCACAGGTGAATGGTCTGCATGTAGCTGACCCTGTGGAGACCTTGCTGCAGCTCCAGGACTGCAGCGTCTTCATCAAGATCATTGACAGCATGTGAGTATCGCTACATCCCTCTCCAGCTTCTCAAGCGAAGCTGCATGCTGGAGTGGGGACTGCCTTTGCTTCCTTGTCTCAGTGACCACTGTGACCAGACAGCACAGGCAGGACTGGGATGGCATAAGCTAACGTGGGGCCCAGAGGCAAGACACCGTGTCTCTCCGTGGGAGAGGTTTCACTCTTGTCCCACCCTGAGGCTTCCTGACTCTTGCACAGAAGAGCCTCCAAGTCCCTGTGCTCTCACAGTATTCCAAGAGCCTGCTCTGGGGCTCCCTGTCCCCTTAACAGGAGTCTTTTACAACTCTCTTTTGTGACCCATCCTTAGCTCATAAAGCCCTCTTTGCAACCTGTAGGGCCGAGAAGAAGGGAAGCTCTTACACTTAAGGGAAATAAGGAGCACTTAAAAATCTCAGGTCTGACTTGTTAGCACAGCCCAGAGAGGCCTTTTCTAGGCCATGATAGACTTTCCGCTGATTTTCTCCTGCCTCATTAACTTGCTTTGTGAGGTTGATTAGCATTTGATAAGCTGTTTGTTGTCCAGTAGCCAGCAGTCGATTATAGTTCGGGTCTTTTCTTTTCAAATCTGCGTCTTTAGCACACGTTTCCCTTGAACATCAGAGTTAACGCAGAAATGAAGTGGAGCCCTGCCTCCTGGTATCTTACCTCTCTGGCACCAGGCAAAGATGGGTCAAGCTGTAACCTAGATATTAAGGTCACGCTGTTTATCCTTTTTCCTGTATCAACTTTTAGGGATTATGAAGAACAAAACTGACCTTCTCTCACTTCCTTGTGCTACGAGCAAAAGTAGAGGCCAGCCATAATAGAAGGAGTCGGAGGTGCAGTGATGGAGAGGAAAGCGCAGTAGACTGAGCCCACAGGCCGAGGACAGACAAGTGTGGAGGGTGTTCGTGTGGCAGGCAGGGACCGATGCCAGGGATTCAGCAACGCTGAAGCAGGTTTGCCACCCGTTCGTAGAGAACAGCTCATCGATGGGGGAGAAGGTAGAACTGAGGCTTTCAAAGGCAGGAACTGGGTCTGATTTATCTTCTGTCCTTCATACCTAGATTAGGAGAGCACATTGATTTTAATTAATGTTTGCTGGGTGAGTAAATAGTGAATGAAAATGTAGTTGATAGTCTCCATCAGCAAAGACTAGTGGGGTTGAGTGACCCAGGAAAAATGGATTTGCTAGTGTTTTTTGTTTGTTTATTTGTCTTAACTCTTTTGAAGTGTGTATTGGTTGTGGGATGTCTTTTGGATTTCTTAGACGTTTCTGTGGCTCTACCCAACAGCCGCCTTACGGCCTCTGAAAGAAGCCGTATTATTCAGTACAGACCCTTTTCTCCCCCAGTCATCTGAGCAGGGCCTTCCAGCAGCATCTTGAATTCTTCCCCGTCCTTGGCACTGATTTCAGTCAGTCACCGTCCTCTCAGTCTGTCCTTAGGAAGACTTCTCATCCCCTCCTCTGATGCATGCTGGACACCAGGCCCTGTGATGGCCTTCTTCTCTGATCTGCCCTTATTTCAGGGCATTGCTGTAGATGTGACCTCGGGGGCCTTCTTCCGGTCCTTCCACTGTGAGCCTCCACAGCTGAGGAGCCTCAGTGACTGACTGGTCATTGTCAGGAGGTTGCACTGTACAATCTTCAGCCTTGGTATTCAAGAGTTCTCATCAGGGGGGATCTTCTCCCACCAGTCTTGTTTCCTACTCCATACCCCAGCCGCCACGTGACCTCCCCCCATTTTCATCCTATAGAATTTCCTAAAATTTGGATTTTGTTACTTATATTGTTATGGTGCTGCTTACTTATTTTCTTCCCATTGTTGCTTGTAAACTAGTAATTAGATCTGTTTGATTAGCGTAAGTTTTTTTTTTTTTGTTTCTTTGTTTTGCTTTTTTCTGGTATTTTTGCAGGACTACTTTATAGGCAGAGTTATGTACCACCTATAAGTCAGCAACTTTGCAACTCTTAGTGAAAATAATTATTTTGCAAACCCTGATGAAATGATAGATCTAGGCAACCAACATCAATGGCTGGTAAAACATTAGACTAGTAGTACCTGACCCACTGATTAATTTTAACTTCACTGAAAGACAGGCGGCCAGGTATAATATGAAGTCTATCCTGAAGAAGTCCAGCCATTGTTACTATAATAAGAACGGTTTGTGTGACACTGACGTAACCTGGCAGCCAAGGAGGGTGGACTGGAATGCACATGCATGGACCATGACGACCTCACTGTACTAGTCAGTGGGAGCGGTAGGTGCTGCTGAGTTGAGCATGTTTACTGTGCGGCCATCGCAGTCAAAATGAGCAAGAAAGTAGAGCCGTGAATCTGCATCCGATCTTGCGTTAAGTTTGAGCATTCCTTTGCGGAAACTATTCGGATGATTCGGAAGGCTGCCGCTGTGAGTAACTGGTGATTGGCAGCTTTATCATGACAATGCGTCCACTCATGTATCACATCTTGTGCAGAGGTTTTTGTCGAAACATCACATCACCCAGGTGACTCAGCCCACTTCTTTACAGCCCGGATTTGGCACCCTGTGACTTCTGGCTTTTCACCAAACTAAACTAAGATCACCTTTGAGAAGGAAGAGATTTTAGACCATCAGTGAGATTCAGGAAAGTATGACAGGGCTGCTCGTGGCAGTTGGGAGAACTGTGTGAGGGCTCCAGGTGCCTACTTTGAAGGGGACCGAGGTGTCATTGTCCTGCGTGCAATGTTTCTTGTATCTTTTTCAATAAATGTCTCTATTTTTCATATTACATGGCAAGATACCTTCTGGACAGACCCTGTATGCCTCATGTTGTGACATACGTAGAGTGCAGAATGCTTTTTTTTTTTTTGACTTAAGAATAGATCAAGGAGTTTTTGCTTTTGAGATGGTAGATTTTCTTGGCCTGATGACAAGAGCAGTAGATGTGTGTGGGGGTAAGGATATATACCTTTGTTTAGGTTTATAACTTGGTGGGGGATTTTCCTAGGGAGGTCAAAAATTCAAGATGCCCATCAAGTTGTCTTGTAAATTGGCTTTAGACTAGGAGAGAGGAGAGAGGGATTGATTGATTCAGAGGGAGGGACTGTGGAGATGCCTGTTAGCCCTAATCTCCATCTCGGGCCCAGGACATTGCAGACCAAACTTCCTTTAGGAAGACATTCTTTGTGAATGTGTTCTGGCTGGTGCATTTTTGATGCTGCTGCTGTTGCTAGCCTAAATCAGATGCCTAGTCCTCAAGGGAAGAAGTAGAAGATGGCAGTGTTGCTGGCAGAGAAGCTATGAGTACTGAACGAGGGTTATTCCTTGGCCACTTGGCCTCCTCTCTGGGAAAATAATTGAAGTCATCCTCTTTGACAAGTTCCTCTTTTTCTTTGTGTGAATAGAAGCAAAAAGGCTGTCCCATCTCTGATATCTTGAGGCTTGAATAGCAAAATTTAGTGGAGGCATTTTGCCAGAAAACCTAAAGCCCTGCCTGATGTTTGTCTTACTGACCTTGACTTCTACTCCTCCCAGTATAAAGCATCCCTCATGTGTCAGTCTGCCCCCAGAAGGAGCACCTGCTACATTCCTAGCTTTCAGCTTGCACAGGTGGTCAGTTACAAATGATGCCGTTGTCTCTGCGAGTGCTGCAGGAATTCCTGAGAAGGAGGGTGGAAGGGTGACTTAGCAGTGGTTCTAGACGGCTTCCTGCCGGAGATGAGACTTGGATTTAGTCCCTTAGTCTTGGGCTGGATTTCTTAAGGACCAACATTTTCTGAGGCATGTTTCATACAACTTTATTTATCCTAGGGGCTCACTGGGGTAAAAGAAAGTTTTTTTAATTAAATATGGTTAGGAAATAATATATGTTATATCCTATTATGTAGAAAATGTTTAGTTTGGTTTAACCTAGTATTTCTCAAACATTTAAGCCAAGGACCCTCTTTATTTTTATCTAATGGAATGCACTGGGTAAATTGTTGCTCCGTGGTGGGCAAACAGTCACAACATTGCAGATTGTAGATGGGTAGGGAAGTAGGGCTCTTTCAGGAGTCTGTGAGGAGAACAGCCAGTCCTAAAGACTTTGTAGGGGTCCCTAATCACAGGCCAGCCACCCAGAATGCTTTTTGTGGGGGGCAGGGGGTGGCTCACTTGGAAGAAACCTTTGTAATCCTGTGGGAGACAGCGGAAGCTACTTTCACAGTCTTGCTTGGATACTTCTTGTGCTTTTCAGGATGTTGGGCTCTGGAAGGTTCTAAGGCCTGTCCTGCCCTCTGGAAAGTTGGTTGAAACCTGGAGATTCATATTCTGAGCATCAGGAGGCCCCTTAATCAATATCTCCAGCTGTTGCCTAGATAGAGAAGTGAAGATCCTTCACCTCTGAAAATGAAACCGCAGTTAGACGGAGCCCCAGGAGCCAGGGACCTGAGCTGTGTGAGAGCTCCCCCTGCTGCCTCCTGGCTCACACTGCTGTCTTTGCACTTGGCCTGCCCTTCCAGTTCAGCTACCCCAGCCTTCAGTGGAGTGTGTTGAACTTTGCTCTGTCATTTCAAAGCCTTGTTCTCTCAGTTCTTGGTTCTGTTTTTAATTTCCATCATCTTCTCTCACTGTTACTCTGGCCATGTTTCCCAGGCATCCTGACTTTCATACTGGAGCCATTTCAGCCTATTGAACTTAGCTTCCCCTTGATCTGTGTTGCCTCCGTCAGTTTTTGACTCTCTTCCCACAGCACTTTTTTACACAGTCGTGCACTGCACGAAATATGTTTGGGTCAAAGTCAGGCCGTGTTTGTACCACAAAATTACAGAGGAGCTGAAAAATTCCTATCGCCTTGTGCAGCGGTTTTCATCTGGTGTGCTGCGAGAATTTTTAAAATGTGCAACACCTGACTATTTAGTCAGGGGCGCTGACCTCTTTTCCTGTAGATTGTCAAAAAATAAAATGACAACAGCCAGCTCAACACTAGCCGTCAGGTGTGAGTGAATCATGCTGCAGAATGTTAGCAATTTGTTTATGTGTCATGAGATGGAAGTGGTTGAAAATCACCAGTCTAGTGACATCGTAGCCATCTTAGCGTCACGTGCAATGCATTGCTCACCTGTTTGTGGCGATGGCAGTGTAAACACACCTGCGCTGCCAGTTGTGTGAAAGTATAGCACACAGTTATGTGTGGTACATAATGCTTGATAGTAAATGACTATGTTACTGGTTTAATTATGAGTATACTTGTTCTACTTATGAAAGTAGTTTCTGTAGAAGAGCATGCCTGTCAGGGCATGCCTGACAAGGATGTCAGCATCCTTACATACCTTGCGTTGGCCATTCCTCTTGGCTGCATCGTTTCCTCTCGTGCTTGATTTAATCTTGTGTTGTTCTGTACAGGGACACGCTCTACAGTCTTATAGCCTAGGAGCAGTAGGCTGTACCGTGCAGCCTAGGTGTGTAGTAGGCTGTACCACCTAGGTCTGTGTAAGTACACCCTGTGATGTTCTCACAGCGATGAAATTGTCTATTCACACATTTCTTGGGACGTATTTCTCAGAATATATCCCCGTCATTGAGTGGTACATGGCTGTGTTCACAAATGGGATGGCAGAGTGCTGTCTTTTCCGGAAGGACCTATTGCCTCAACTCCCCACTCCCCCACCTGCCACACAGTTTGTTCTGAGAAAATAGTGTCTTGGCATCTTCCCCCCTGTCTCTAGCATCTGGTCTGGTTCTCCCAGATGCAGTGCAGGCCAAGGCTGAAGAAATGGGATGGTAGTATGTAATGCAGTAGCAAGGAGGGGAGGGTTGCTGAGTGCTCTGGTCCTAGTACTTGCTCTTTTTCTAGCCACGGCACTGAAGAGGGGCAGCAACTCCTGCAGCAGCCGGTGCCAGCGAGACTGGACTTTGTGTGCAGTTTTCTGCAGAGTAAGTACCTTTCTTGTGGAGTTGGGAAGGAGCTGCTTCCTCAACTCTCGGGATTTGGGAGTCCAGAGGAACCAGGTAATAGGTATCTGGAGGAGCAAAGGTTCAGGGCTGTCTGCTCTGCACCACAGAGATTAATACAACGGGGTCAGCTGCCCTAAGTCTGGTGACGCTCCCACCAGCTGGGGTTAAGAAGCACGTCCCTGCAGTCCCAGAGCCCATCTCAGAGATCCAGGTACAGCCAGAGGGTCGGTTTCCAGGGCTCATCACCTTGGATTCCCATTTCCCTTCACTGTGACGAGATGGCGGACAGGGAGGCATCCGTGTTACCCTTCTCCCCTTGCAAGAAAAACAGGTCCTCAGATAACTTTGAATTAATTGCTTAGGCGGTAGGCACTGGGGCCGAGGCAGATTTAAGTTGAGCTCGTGGCCCTTTGGCTCCCTGCTCGTGTGACCTTTCTGGGTGTAGGTTCCCGTCTGTACAATGGAGGTGATAATCGCCCCAGGTCGTGGGTGGGTTAAATGAGAATTCGTGCCGAGCTTTGGCGCAGCGCTCATCAGTTTTCCTCCCGTGTACAGCGCTGGCCGCAGAGTCTGCACGTTGTTACCGGAGCTCCCTGCCATTTCTACCTCAAGAGAAGGAAAGGAAAGGTGAAATGGGTTTAGATAAGCAAGGTGTTAGTAACTGAGCCCAGACCCTCTGGCAGCAGTAGAACCGGATGTCCCCAGTCCTCCTCAGGCGACCTTAGCTGGAAGGCCGGTCCAGGGCGACCTGGAATCTTTGGGCTCCTCTGCGGGGCCAAGGGGGAGTTCGCGCGTGGACAGTTGAGTGCGGTGCCATGCCCCAGAGCTGCTGCGAATCCAGCCTGCTTCCTTTGTGAACTGTCCCTGTGGCCCTTGGACTGACCCAGAATGGAACTCATTTCATATAGAAACGCATATGTTGTGGGGAGAGGACACAGGAGTAAGGAGTCCTCTACCAGAGATGGTGATTTGCTCTGTCGGAGATGTTCTGAGGGTCTTGGGGATGGCCCCCAGGTGGTTCACCCTGTTTTCTCCATTGTTGTCATTACAGAAAACCGAAAACATCCCTCTTCCCCGGAATGCCTGGTGTCAGTGCAGAAGGCGATAGAGGGGTCAGAGCTGGAACTGGCCAAGGTGCCTATAGAACACCAGACTGGGGGTGTGCGGGTGGCACCGGGGGGACCTGCAGGGCCTTCTTTTAACCCAGGGGGAAGTGGTGGGTGCTTTAATTCTGGGGGCTTGTGGAGGTTTGAGGTAGGTTTTGACAGCCACCCAGATGAGGCAGAGGCGAATTTAGCCTGGAGAGTCTAGGAGACCATGCCACATGACAGAGGTGTGCTAGGTCGTTCCTGTGGGCCTCGATGGAGACCTGGCAGGAATCAGGCCTCACCTGGCTGTTGTCATATTTTTCTTTTTATCTCAGTCTACTTCATTCCCTCTCCTATCAGGGTGCTGGCCTAGAAGGTTCCATGAGTCCAGGTATTTAGCTGTGTAGGAGTCCTGGCCTGAGGTTGCTGAGTTCTAGGAGCTCTGGAAGAGTCTCCAGAAGAGCTAGAAGAGCCCAGGGGTGGGGGCGGGGCAATAAGAAGAGAGACAGGCCCCACTCAGTGACTGCCTCCTGTTTGGCTTCTAGATAACCATGTTGCTCTTATACCAGTCCACCATGAGCTCCAAAAGTCCCAGGGACTGGGAACGGTTTGAATATAAGATCCAGGTAAGCCCTTGTGTCTCCGCGCCACCTAGCGGGTCTAGCATGCACTTCACTGCATCCCGCCTGTTTTCTTTAGACAGCACATAATGTTTTTTAAAAAATTACGTTGTAGTCACAGCCATTCGTTATAGAAAGTCTGGAAAATACTGAAAAGCATAAAGAAGGAAATAACAGTTGCCAGTAATCCCATTTCCAGAGATAACTGCTAACTTTTAAAGGATATTCTTCCAAGATTTTTTCATATTTAACTGTCCCTGGAACTGTTGTTTGGATGCCACATAGAAATTGTTCTCTCTTGATGTATGTATTCCTCTGTGTGTGTGTATATTTTTTACACACATTGTCAGTCCATTTACTCCTCTCTTCCTCTAGTAGAAGGGGTTAGTGAGAGAGAGCGTCTGTGTCCACCATGACAGTCTAGCTCAGAGAGGTTGCCTCCTCTCTCCTCCTCTACACGGTCCCCAGGTGAGGAGGAGTTGGTGCGTCTGCTTCATTGTAGAGGGAATTGACCCGGTTTCCTGGAACTGCCCGCCATGTAGTTCTGGTGTTGGCCTTGCATCCTGCGTGAGCAGCTGTTCTTTCTTTCCCAGAGCAGAAGCAGCTGGGATGCCAGAGGGGGTAATGTAGTGACAGGTGGGCCAGTGTCCAGCGAGCTGTGGCCTTTTACGTAGTGGGGGCCATGTCGAATCATCCCATTTCGTGCTCACGGGCTCATGGCTCGTCTTGGGGTTGGTGTGGGGGTGGCGTGGAGAGAATAGGTGGTTCCTGCCCCCCTTCAGCCTTTTCTGTGCCCCATGCTGCTCGTAGACCTGGTAAAGAAGTTCTAGAGGAATAAGGAACTACAGCAGAACTGGCCAGGAAAATTAAGTCAACTCTGTAACTTTGGCATTCTGACAGAGAAGGGGAGATTTTACAGCCGAGCTGGTGGATAAGCTCTGGCCTAACCCCAGGGGTGTTCTTACCCAGACAGAGAACAACAGTGAGGGTCAGCCGAAAGAGGCCAAGGCTGACATAGTTATGGTAAAGCTTTCTGAGCACATTACTTTCCTTGCCTGCTGTCTTCTCTTGTGGTCAGGAGTGAAGTCAGAAACCCTCTGACCCCAGGTGATCTTTAGGGGAGGAGAGTGGGCGGGAGCAAGTGAGGCGAATGCGTCTCTAGTAGAATGTTCTTGGCTGGACTGTGGGGCTTCCTGCTCTTGGAGGAAGAATGGGCTCCAGCAGGCTCGTGGGGCTGGCACTGTCGGGGTGGTGCCCTCTGTCCCTTTGGGCCTCCCTAACACCTAAGTATTGCTCTTTCTCTCCATGGCTCAGTCTGAGTTAGCCGCCATTCTCAAGTTTGTGCTGGACCATGAAGATGGACTAAACCTGAACGAGGACCTAGAGAACTTCTTGCAAAAAGGTAAATAGGAGGTGCTTCTGAGGATCCCCTCCTGTGTGAGCTGGGCACTGCTACGATCCTGAGAAGTGCATTCGGGGCTTGTTTGTGGCCCCAAAATAAGACGCAGAGTTGGTTGGTTTCTGGACCCT
>PVKM010038027.1:0-14251 GCA_004027735.1 Carollia perspicillata
TGACTTGGTGTCTTGGTAGTGTTCTCTAATGTAGCAGGTGTCCTGTAGGGTCCAGTGGCAGACTCCCCTATCACCCAAGCTGGGTACTTGAAGTGTGCCTTTCTTGTGAGCTGAGTACACCCTCCTTTTGTAGTTGAGCCTTAGTTTCTATTGGCAGATCCACAGAAGGGATTTACCCAGGCCAGTCAGCTGTAAGGATTGGCAGTGACCCCTTACCAACCAACCATGCCCTCTGTGAAGCATCAGCTGTGCAGGGGCAGAGTAGCGGTGCTCCTATGTGGTCTGTAGCTGTCCACTAGATGTGTTGGCCCTGGGGTTTCCTGGGTGGTGAGGCCAAGGTCAGCCCTATCTGTGTTTTGCCTGGGTTTTGCCAGGCTTGAAGATTACTAGGCAAAGCCAAGCTGTGAAACTAATCTCTAGTTGCTGCTAGTTCCGTAGCTCACTGAGGTCAGCTGCTGCTTGTTGGATAGGATTTAGGAAGTTGTGTAGCAGGAGCCAAGACCAGCCATTCACGTGGAAAAGCAGCTTTGGGGGGTCAGTTAGTGTTAGTCAGGTTGGTGGAGTCTCGCATGTGGCACCAGCCTGCCGGCTCGGTGTCTCTGTGAGAGGAGAGGTTCAGAAAAGGGACAACGGCCTCTGCTCACCCAGATGCCACACACTTCAGCCTCTCCCAGTGTGCCACCTGTGCCCTTCACGTTGTTGAGCTCAGAGGGAGTGAGTCTGAGTAGGTGAGGCCATGTGCGGGTTCCTTAAGAGGAACTGCTTGGGGCTCCCTAAGTTTCTCCCACTGACTCAATCCCCACTGATGTCTGAAGCCAGAAGCTGGGAGAACTTACCCTCCTGGCACTGGAGCCCTGGGCTGGGGTGGGGCTGGGAGTCCTTGCTCCTGGGATACCCCTCCCGAATTTTTATCCACCACACAGGGATGTGCGACCAGCCTGTTCCGTGTTTCCACCCTTCCTACCAGTCTGGATGGATGTGGTTTCTTTGGAAGTCTGACCCCTATGATATTAACTCCATTTCTGACAGTTCTGAGAGACGGTTGTTCTATATTTCAGTTATAATTTTGATGTGGTTGTGTGAATGGGTAAGTCATGTCTGCCTATGCCACCACCCTGACCAGAGACCAGTAATGCCTTTTTATGTTTTCATTATGCCTTCTTATATCACTTTTTAGAAATTTACATTTCACAAAGATGCTCAGTGCATGTAAGTTTTCAAATTTGTTTTCCTAGAGTTACTCTGTTTATGATTTTGAAATTTCCACTTAGGTGGTGATTATGTCCTCTTTTTCATGTAACATGTTTTCCTTTCCTGACCAATAAAACGGGTTTATGTATTTTATTAATTCTTTCAAAAAACCAGCTCTTATTTTTGTCATTTTTCTTATTTACTATTTTACTTTAATTAATTTATCTTTGTTTTCCTTTTCCAAATTATTGAATTTAAGAATGTTTAGGTCACCAGTTTGCGTTTTTTTTAAACAAATATATTTAAGGCTATACATTATAATACTGTGATAGCTGCTTTTCATTTCAATAGTGTTTTCATTTTGTTTGGTTCTAAATATTTCCAATTTCCATTATGTCTTCTTTTCTGATTGCGAGTTAACTGAGGAAGTTTTGTCTGAGAGGCCAAATACACAGACTCACATGATGGGAGTGGGAGGTGTACAGTGGTAGGTGTATAGCCTCTTTTCCCTCACCTCCTGCTGGTCTCCTCATTCATGGGAGCTCTAGCTAAAAAGGCCTCCTTAGTATTCGTTGAGGACAACACACACTCTGGTCTCTCAGGCTTCTTTGTTCCATCGGCTTGTAATGTTCTTTCTCTAGATATGCACATGAATAACTCCTTATCTCTTCATATAATTTCTTATATAACGATTCATATAATAATGGCTTGGTAATGATAAACTCCTTTAGCTTTACCTGGTCTGGGAAGCACTTTATCTGTCCTTCCATTCTACATGACAGCATTCCTGGAAAGAGCAATCTAGGTCATAGGTCCTTGCTTTTCATCACCTTGAATGGTTTGCCAGCTCCTTTTTGCCTGCGAATTTTGAGAAATTGGCTGACAGTCTTATTGGAACTCCTTTGTAAGTACCTCTCTGCTTTTCTCTTGCTGCTTTAAGATTCACTCTTTATTTTTAACATTTGGCACTTTAATTATGATGTGTTTTGGTGCAGTCCTCTTTGGGTCCAACTTATGTGGGACAGTCTGTGCTTCCTGGACTTGTATGTCTATTTCCTTCACCAAATCTGGGAAGTTTTCTTTCATTATTTTTTAAAATTTTTTATTTTAGTTGTTGTTCATTATTTTTTCAAATAAGTTTTCAGCTTCTTGCTCTTCCTCTTCTCCTTGTGGCATCCCCATGACTCAGATGTTGGCAATTTGAAGATGTCTCAGAGGCACCTCATATTATCTTAGTTTTTGAATTGTTTTCCTCTTGCTGTCCTGGATGAATGCTTTTTTTCTTCCTTATGTTCCAAACTGTTGATGTGAATCATGGCTTCATCCCTTCCAGTGCTGGTTCCCTGTAGATTTTCCTTTATTTCACTTAGTGTAACCTTCGTTTCTTCCTGTGTCTTTTTAATTTTGTTGCTGTAGTCAATGAGTTCCTTGATCACCCAGATAACCAGTGTTTTGAAGTCCGCATCTGTACATTGGTTATCTCCATTTTGTTTAGTTTTTTTTTTCTGGAGTTCTGTTCTGTCTTTCATTTGGGTCATATTTCTTTGTGACCTTAAATCGGCAGCCTCCCTGTGCTTGTTTCTGTGTTTAGACAGAGACACTTTGAGTCTTTCTTAGTAGCATGGCCTATTGTAGAAAAGGCACCGTAATTTGTGTGAGGCAGAGCCTCAGGTAATTGTCAGGGTGGGACAACCCGCTTCACCGTTTTGTGGCTCTTCGTGCGGGGGGAGGGCTCAGAGACGGTACAATGGGGCTGCCTAGCTTCTAGAGCTGCCGGCCCAGTTGCCCTGGTGCTGAATCCCAGAGAGGGTGGGTCTGTGTATGTTTGTAGTCCACGCAGGCCCTTTAAGTGGAGTCTCCTGAAAATCTGGCAATTTCTTCCACTGCCACAACCCTCCCTGGTTTTTACAGCCAGAAGTTAAGGGAATTTATCTTCCTGGCACTGGAACACTGGGCTTGTGGTCTAGCTTGAGGCTGGGATCCCTTGCTCCCAAGGAATCCCTCCCAATTTTTATCCACCACATATGAATGTGAGACCACCCATTCGCTGCTGACACCTCTCCACGACACACTGCATCCCTGCACCTCTCTGCCCATCTCCACACCTCTATTCCTCTTGCCTGTCCGGATGGATGTGGCTTCTTTAATTCCTTGGCTGTTGGACTTCCATACAGCCTGATTTTCTGTTCTGGATGTTGTATGTTTTGAGGTCTACTTGTAATTCCTTCTGTGATTTCACAAGGAGGCGAAGCATGTTTACCTACACCTCCATCTAGAGCATAAGTTTGATTTTTTAAATATTTTTGCAGGCTTCTTTTGTGGTCTAGCATACGGTTGACATTTGTAACAGTTCTCCTTAGAGGTCCCACATATACCCATAAATCCAATTTGTTAAGTGTTACTCAAATCTTCCATATTCTTATTAGTATTTTCCTGTTCGACACATTTCTGCTTATTTAGATTTTCTCCATGTTTAACAAAATTCTGGCTTATCACCACTTCTTCCATCCCATTTCCTTCTTTTGAATGCAATGTTTTTCTTATAAAAATATACGAGGGCTGTCCAGAAAAAGTCCAACCATTCTTAATATACAGGAACAATTTGTGTGACATTGCTGTAGCCTGGCAGCCAAGGAGAGTGGACTGCAATGCATGTATGTGAACAATGAGACTTCACTGTACTGGTCAGTGGGGAGGGAAGGACACCATTGAGTGAGCATGTGTACTGTGGGGCTGTCACATTCAAAATGACTGAGCAAGCAGAGCAACGAATCTGCATCAAATTTTGTGTTACGCTTGAACGTTCCTCCATGGGAACTACTCGGAGGATTCAGAAGGCCATAGCTCTGGGCAACTGGTTATTGGCAACTTTGTCACAGCAGTGCACCTGCTCATGATCACATCTCATGCAGACTTTCTAGTGAAACATCAAATCACCCAGGTGACTCAGCCCCTCTACAGCTCAGAATTGGCACCCTGTGACTTCTGGCTTTTCCCAAAACTAAAATCACCTTTGAATGGGAAGAGACTTCAGACTGTCGATGAGATGAGATTCAAGAAAAATATGACGAGGTAGCTGATGGGCCCTGGGAGAACTGTGTAAGATCCCAAGGTGCCCACTTTGAAGGGGACTGAGGCATCACTGTCCAGTGTACGATGTTCCTTATACCTTGTTCTTCAATAAATGTCTCTATTTTTCATATTACCTGCCTGCATACCTTCTGGACAACCCTCATATGCTTTAGTAATTATTCCACCAATGATCTGTGGTCAACTCTGCTGGTCTTTGCCTGAATGTATTTGGAATTTGCCCTCTCCCTTACAAGATAATTTAGGTGTCGGTGGTTCATTTGCACCTCAGAGATATACCACTACCTTTGGTCTTCAAGGCTGTTGAGAAGCCTTGTGCTAGGCTAACAGTTGTCGCCTTATATTTCTGCTGTGGATACTATGATCATTTTTTTAGTGCTTCACCTTTTTGCTGTAGTTTTATAGGCATGGAATCAGTTTTTATAATCCTGATTAGAGTTTGTGCTTTCTCAACCTGATGACCTACTATGTATTTCAAATACCGCCTCTCATTTTCTCTAGCCCCTCATTCTGAAGTACTTACAAGAAACTGTATTTGGGAGGCCGACATGGCTCACCTCCTCACACAATCACATCGAAATTACAGCTAGAATATATAACAACCATCACTCAGAACCATCAGAAATCAAGTTGAATGGAAGTTGCACAACTATAGAATTAAAGAAACCACATCCATCCAGACTGGTAGGAGGGGCACAGACACAGAACGGGCTGGCCCCTCACTTAAGTGTGGTGGCTAAAATTTCGGGAGGGATATCTCAGGAGCAAGGAGTCACAGCCCCACAACAGGACTCCCAGGCTAGGGTTCTGTGCCAGGAAGATAAGTCCCCACAACTTCTGGCTGCAAAAACCAGGGGGGATTGAATTGGTGGAAAAAACTTCTGGAGCCCCAAGCAGTTCCTCTTAAAAATCCCACACATAGAGTCACCTCCTCAGGCTCACTCCCACTGGGCTCTAGCACCAGGGTATCCACTTGAAAGTCATCAGTGGTATACAGGAAGAAACTGAAGTGTCTGGTATCAAGGGAGCAAAGGCCATTGTCCATTTTGTAAACCCTCCCCCCACAGAGCTGAAAAGCTCGAGTCATTATCTGAGACTCCATCAACCTGGCTAACAATGTTTGACCTACCTTGGAGATTATGGGCCCACCCAAGCTGCTTTTCCATGTGAATGGCTGGTCTTGGCTCATGCTACATAAATTCCTAAATCCTATCCAACAAGCAACGGCCAGCCTCAGTGAGCCCCAGGGCCCTCACTAGCAGCAGCCAGCCCGGATTCACAGCTTGGCTTCACCTGGGAATCTCCAAGCCCAGCACAAGTAGCAGCCATTTCAGACTGCTCTATAGCTCAGACCGGGTGGCCCCAGGCAACACACAGGTTGGGGCTGACCTTGGCCTACACCACACAGGAAACCCCAGGGCCAGCACATCTAGTGGACAGCTACAGACCACATCAGAGCCCCACCACCTGCCCCTGCACAGCTGATTCTCCATGGAGGGCAGAGGTTGGTGGTAAGTAGTCACAGCCAATCCTTGCAGCTGACTGGCCTGGGTAAATCCCTCCAGTTGATCTGCAAACAGCAGTCAAGGCTCAACTACTAGAGGACGATGTACTCAGCCCACGTGAAGGGCACACCTCAGGTACCCAGCTTGGGTGACAGTGGAGTCTGTGCCACTGGACCCTACAGGACACCTACTACATTAGAGAACACTACCAAGACACCAAGTCAAAGCAGCTCTACCTGATACACAGAAACAAACACAGGGAGGCTGCCAAAATGAGGAGACAAAGAAACATGGCCCAAATGAAAGAACAGAACAAAACTCTAGAAAAAGAGTTAAACAAAATATAGATAAGCAATCTATTAGATACAGAGTTCAAAACACCGGTTATAAGGATGTCCAAGGAACCTGGTGAGGACCTCAACAGCATAAAAAAGGATCCGGTCAGAAATAAAGGATACACTAATTGAAATAAAGAATAATTTACAGGGAAACAATAGTAGAGTGGATGAAGCCGAGAACTGAATCGATGATATGGAACATGAAGCAAAAAACAACTTATCATAACAACAAGAAGAAAAGAGAATCCAAAAAATGCCCCCCCCAAGGGTAGTATAAGCAGCTTCTGGGACAACTTCAAAAGGTCCAACATTCACATCATAGGGGTGCCAGAAGGAGAAGAGGAAATGGAAGAAATTAGAAATCAATTTTAAAAAAATGAAAAAAATGTCCCTAATTTGGTGAAGGAAATAGACGTGTGTCCAAGAAACACAGAGAGTCCCAAACAAGATGGATGCAAAAAGGCCCAATCCAAGACACATCGTAATTAAAATGCTAAATATTAAAGATAAAGGGAAATTGTTAAAGCAGCAAGAAAAAGGAAATTAGTTATCTACAGGGGAGTTCCCATAAGACTGTCAGCTGATTTCTCAAGAGAAACTAGAAGGGACTGGCAAGAAATACCCGAAGTCATGAAGCAGGGGCCTACAGCCAAGACTGCTCTACCCAGCAAAGCCATCATTTAGAATGGAAGGACAGATGAAGAGCTTCTGAGACAAGAAAAAAAAGTAAAGGAGTTTATCATCGCCAAACCATTTTTATATGAAATGTTAAAAGGACTTATTTAAGAAAAAGACCAAAACTATGAATGACAAAATGGCAAAATTACAAATCTATGAACAACTGAATCTAAAAAACAAACTAAGCAAACAAGAAGAACCAAGAGGGAACTTTGGACCCAGAGAACGTTTTGATGGTTGTGGGGAACGGGTGAAGAGGTGAGGGGACTGAGAAGTACAAACAGGCAGTTACATAGTAGCCGTGGGGATGTAAAGTACGGTATAGGAATGGAGGAGCCAAAGAACTTCTACGCAGGACTCAAGGCCAGGAACAATGGTGGGAGGATTGCCTGAGGGGGTGGGGGGTGCTGGTTTGAGGGGAGCAAAGGGGGAAAAATCAGGACAACTGTTAACAGCACAATCAATAAAATATTTTAAAAATGCAAAAAAAACCCACTTAACATTCTCATATCACCCTCTATTCCCCTTACCCTTGTTCATATTTTTCATTGATTCTATTTTTAAGAATTCCATTTTTCATTCCTGAAGTTCCATATGGTAATTATTTAAATCTCTTTTCCCATATTGTCATGTTGTTTTCTCCTGGTTTTTATTCTTTTAGCTCTTTATTCATTTAAAGCACATTTGTTTTATAATCTCTTTCACAGTGTGCTATTAATTTATGTCCTAGAGATGCCAATATACTTATTTTTTGGGTCTGCTGTCATTCATGGTGGATCATTTCTTTATGCCTATATTTTATTTTTCAAATGTGAGTTCGTCTTCAAGGGGGAGATAATTTTTTGTTTGGAAACCTAGTAGCCTAGGTTTGGCTACTTGAACAAAATAGGATGTCATTTAAGGCAAAAGTAATGAGGACAGTAAACTGGTAGGAAATGAACAGTGCCCATTACCCCCTTGTACCCAGTATTTATATTCTCAGTTTAATAAATTTTAGAAACACTCATACCAATCTCACAATTGGGTCGTAATTTAATTTGTAACCAGAGTTCAGGATAGCTGCAAAAAGTAATAGAAAATATACTGTTTATTGCACTGAGATAGTATAGAAAGAAACAAAACAGCTATTTGGAAACTCAGCAGTATAAAAGTTTATGGAATGCCTGTTCTGCACGAGGCACTGTACTAAGGAGGATATGAATTGATTTCAAGGCAGACAGTGATAAAAATGCCCTGAGAGGTTTTACGGGCGAATGTAAGTGGACATGATTAACTCTGGGATATCAGGAACTATATTCCCGGGAAGAGAGATATTTAAAGTGGCCTAAAAGGATTTCAATAGGCACAGGGAAAGACCTTTCAGACAGAGAGGATAAGCTAAGGCCCAAAAGTAGACAGCACATTTTAAATGTAAATTGATCCAATATGGCTGGTGTATGCGGGTGGGGAGAGAGGTGGAAAATGTAGCTACAAAGGAAGGATGAAGCCAAACTTCACTCCCCTGGCACTAGGGAACATTGCTGTCGGAAACTCGCCATATGCGCTGTGACCTTTACTTTGTGTTTTCTGCTAGACTCTCAATCACTTGAGGGCAGAATCTTTGTTTTAGATATCGTTGCATGCCCCCAAATCAGTGCAGTGCCTATCACTCAGCAGGTACTTAATATTATTGAATGAAAACCGTAAATCGTGAAAGATGCGAAGTGTGGCGGTAAGGAAAGCTGGCCCTACTCTGTGAGCCCTGGAAAGCAAGAGCAGCATTTGGGACCGGGGAGTCCCGTACTCAGATCTCCCTCTGAGAAAAATAGCACGTGGCCAAACATGTGGCACGAGCAGTGCTTGGGCAGAGGTCACCATTTACTCTGCTGTTAGTGACACGGGTCTCTTCTTGAGACAGTACTTGTAGTTTGTGTACATTTTACATCTTATGCTGAAAACGGCAATGTTTTACCCTGCAGCAAAACATAAGACTTTAAAAAGATCTGACTTACTATAATCAATCTTGGAGACCTAGAAACATGTTACAGCAACTGTGCAAGATTTTTATAACCTAAGTGCTTTAGCACATATTAAGAACTATGACTTCTCTTCCAAAATTAATGCTGCTAACTTCCCTGCCTTCTCACTCGTCTATCACATTTTTGAACCTTTGCTATAGCTTTCTTTCTCTGAGATATCTGAGTCACTTAGCAACATACTGGGTTGCTAAGGTAGTAAAGACTGCACCCCAGAAATGACCTTACATATACGAGGTAACCTGGGGAAGTTGACAGCTTTTAAAAATCGATCACTAAGCTTAGAGAGTTCTAGAATCGTAGTTATTCCTATGTTTACGGTATCTGAGCAAGTTAGTGTATCCCAAATGTTTTAAACGTTCCCTTTAGTTTGTTTTAACTGAAATGATTTGCTACTGTCTTTAAAATTATATATATTTACTATTGGAAAAATAATAGAATGATAATTAGACAATAATAGACCAAAGTTATTTTTAAATGCCTTCTAAATTTTGGATTATATTCTATTATATACAGGTTACTGGTTTTCAAACTGTAGTTAGTAGAATGTGCAAATTTCATCTTTAAAACATAGTTTTAACTATTTAAAAACTAAAATAAGCCCTACCTAGTGTGGCTCAGTGGACTGAGTGCCAGCCTGGGAACCAAAGGGTCGCTGGTTCGATTCCCAGTCAGGGCATGTGCCTGGGTTACAGGCCAGGTCCCCAGTGGGAGGCAGGCAAGAGGCAACCACACAGTGATGTTTCTCGCCCTCTCTAAAAAAATCTTCAAAAAACTAAAATAATAACATGCACACAAAGGAGTATTAAAGTAGAGGTTAGTACAATATGCTGGTAAAGAAAGCAAAATGTGGCATGAGACTATTAGGGTTTGTCAATAATAGGAACGTGACTTTGGGCAAGACTTACAGCGCCCCTATGCTGTAGTTTCCTTATCTAAACACATGGATAACTGTCTACTTCTTTAGTAGTTACACCACCTGCTAACATATTTGAGAACACCAGTGCATTTCTCATTTGTATTGTGGGTTCAATCCATTACCATTTCTATTTTGAACTAAAGATTCACCTGGCATTTCATTTAATTGAGGACTGTGTGGAGATTGCTCTGCAAGCTGTTTAAAAAAGTTACTATTTGCTAATCCTTACCTGTATGAGTTGGACTTTTTGATATACTGTAAAATTAAAACAAAAAAACTGAATTGCACTTCAGGGCTTAAGTAAGACTAACACCTAGTATCAGCAATTGTATATTGCTGATAATTATATCAGTATAATTGTAGGTTCCTGTGCTTTGGAGTGAGACTTTTTTTTTTAAGTTTCTTATTGGGGAAATTTCTTCCATGGAGACCTTTTTATTTATTTTATATTTTAAAAATATTTTATTTATTTATGTTTAGAGAGAAGGAGAAGGGAGGAAGACAGAGAGGGAGGGAAACATGAATGTGAGAGAGAAACATCAATCAGTTGTCTTACATGCCCCGTCCAGGGACCCAGCCCACAACCAAGGCATGTGCCCTGATCAGGAATCAAACCAGTGACTTTTCACTTTGTGGGGTGATGCCCGACCAACTGAGCCACACCGGTCAGGGAGACAGCGGGCTCTGTATGTAAGCTCCGGCAGTTTGCCATCTGTGTAACACTGGACGTACTTTAAAATTTCCTCGAGACTTAATTTCTATATTTGTAAATGCAAGATACGAACAGTACCATCTCAGACATTTCATTCTAAATTTTTGTTCATCAAACAGCTCCGTAAATTTCGGTGTTTGACATTATAAGTAAATATGGTAAAATCAGATTTCTGTTAGTAAAATATCACTCTTACCTGTTTTATATATTGGGTTACAAATAATATTTCATTTGAAATAAAGAGTTTGAATGCTTGAAAAACCTGGAAAAAAAAAACAAAAACCAGGCACCACACTCTTCACAGCCTGTTTCTGAATGGTCCATTCAAAGAACCGAAATTGAAGCATTGTAAGACTGTGCTGCCCCCTGCTGACCTAGTTTCTCCAACATACTGTGAGTCTCCTGGAAAGTCCAAACTTCATTAACACAGTTAAGTAACCCTACCGTAGGCTGGAAGACAATAATAATGTAGATGGAAAAACACTGAATATAGCTCTAGATAATATATGAAGTTTGTTAAGACACTAAAGTACAAAAAACTTGATGGTAGAAGAAATATACCAACAACTGTGCTATACTTAATAATTTAGGCACCCCATTCCAAATAACTGCTACAATTGCTATTGTTTAAAGTGCTACTGACACCTTGTGGATATTAGCAAGATATATATATTTTTTGGCTTAAATTAAATCTTCAGTAATTATTTCCCTGATTCTTTCAATGTATTAACAGAAACCTGATCTTTATTTTCCCACATTAGAATGGCCTTTGTATTTTGGCTAATTGTGATGCACTAAAATTATGTTTTCAATGCTAGAAATCTTGGACACCACTCTTTGAATCTCACATATCCAGCCAGGCACAACCTGGATATTTTCTTCCAGAAATCATCTCAAAATTGACTGTCTCGTCCTTACTATGAAAGCTCCTCTAACAGTCTCGTCAGCTGGTAGTGCAAAGTGTAACTGACAAGAAATCAGAAGAGCGAGGAGAAGCATCACCTATTGTGAGCCCTAGGTCTCCGGGAAACTTAACTATGGAGAGGCTCATTTTTCATGTCGTGCCCAGTTATAAGATCACATGCACTAACATGAGAAGTACTTCGAAAATAGATCACTATAAGACAACTTTATTTTTATAATGCAGCACAGCATGCCAGTCAGCTTTTCTCCACCCAGATGCTTCCTATAAGCTACTATCTCTGCACTCTGCCCTGGAGGTGCAGAGTGGGGGAGGGGAAAGGGATGGCGGGGGAGAGCTGGCCTGGGAGAAGTCTCCTGTGTTAGGTCATCCTCCTTGTCCGCTTAATTTGTTACTTACTTTTGGTTCTGTGAACCTTTGGGCTTGTAGCTTTCTTCTGCTAACGTCCTTGGGCCTCACACTTCACTGCAGGGCCGTTTGCATCGGTTTATTACACTGTGTGTCACCGTCTCTGTGCCCAGGAAAAGCCACGAGGCACTGGTGAGCTAGGCTCGGATGAAACTGGCTTGGAAGGCGACCCACCTCTACTCAAACATACCTAAGGACAGAATGGCGAAGTACCTCTGAAAATCGGCTCCTCCATGAAAGCAACCAGAACACTGGCAAAAAATTGTCAAAATCGACTTTTTCATACCTCTGAAGTAATCAAAAACTTGCAATAATCTGAGGGGTGCTTATTCAAGGAAAACGACAATGCCAGTAAGAAAAATAGGCTTCGTGGCATTTTTAATTTACCTTATTTCAATCCCCCTCTCCTCGATTTCATGGCAGCCTTGAAAACCACAGGCTCACAGCCATAGCAGCTGTGAAAACCAGCTGCCCAGCAGACACTGGAGGGGGGAGAAGAGGTGAGGAGCTTCCCTAAAGCCTGCCTTCCAGGGAAATGTCATTACTTGGCTTGTGTGACAGCCCTTTGAAAAGCTTCCTTCTCAGGCTTCGTTGTGATTTGACCTTATTCAGTTTTTGATGTATGTATATACTACAGCTATATCGTTAGGACATTTGTTGGAAAGAATCAGTGGCAACTGCTTCACCTCACAGCCAGCTATGGAAAGAGTATCACCTGGGCTAGGGGCTAGCAAGAGGCTGACCAAAACGCTTAAGAGGAAACTCTTGGGAATGCGAGGTCCATAGGGGGCTTTGATAAACTCTAACACATTTCCAGGAATATGAAGTCCATGCACATACCTAAGAAATACCTGAAAAGGTGCTGAACTCTCACCTCTAGCTGATCTTGCAGTTCTGCGCACACACGAAGGAAAAGTTGAGGCACAGTGGTAAACTGGCCACTTGGGTATCAAAGGCATGCCCCGAACACAAAGAGCCCCTTGGCAAAGGCTAAGAAACTTACTGATACAAGGCTTTTAGGGAAATCTCTCCAAGCACTAGCTGACAGCTAATGTAACTGAACAGAGACTCCGTCAGTGGCTGCGCATTACAAATAACACAGACCTTACAGAATTAATCCACAAGAGTCACCAAAGAGCAAAACCAACAATTTTCAGAACGGAAACATTACAATATTTAAAATATCTAGTTTTTGGCAAAATATTACAAGCCATGCAAACCAACAGAAAAATCTGGCTCACATAGAGGAGAAAAAGCTGTCCACAGAAACTGTCCCGAGGAATCCCAGGTACTGGACTTGACAGCTGTAACGTTTTAAATCAGCTTTTAAAAATAGGTCCAAACACCCAAAGGAAACCACGCCTACAGAATTCAAGAAAAGTAAGAGAATAATGTCTCACACCAAATAGAGAATATTTATAAAGGGATAAAAGTTATTTAAAAAACAGAAATTCTGGAGTTGAAAACTGTAATAACTGAAATAAGCAATTCAAGAGAGGGACCAAGAGCATATGTGGATTGGCAGAAAAAAGAATCAGTGAATTTGGAGATCGGTCAACTGTGATTATCCAGTCCAGTCTGGTCAGAAATAAAAAATGATGAGGAAAAAAAAGAGTCGGGGTTCCCATCAAGATGGCAGCATAGGTAAACGTGGCACTTGAATCCTCCCACGAAGATCAAGATTACAACTGCACTACAGAACCACCATCACCCAGAACCACCTGAACTCCAGGAGAACAGGAGTCCTGCAGCCAAGGATGAAAGCAGCAACATTGAGAGTGGTAAGGGAAGCGGGGACACGGAACAGGCTGGTCCCGCACTCACATTTGGAGACTAACAATTGGGAGGGATATCTTGGCTGTGGAGGGACCTCTGAGAAGCAAAGGATCCTGGCACCCAACTTGTGGACCCACCCAAGCCGTTTCCAGTGGCCTTCGCATATGAGCGGTCAGTCCTGGCTCATGCTTCAGACTTTCCAAAATCTCTCAAACAAGCAGTATCTGGGCTTGGCGTACCCCGTACCTCTTGACAAGCGGCTCCAGTTGGCCTTGGTTTGCAGTTAGGCTGCTCCTGGGCACCTCCAAGCCTAGCACAAGTAGCAGCCACCTGCAGACTGCTTTGTAGCTCATGCCAGGTAGCTCCGAGCAGGACACAGACAGTGGGTGAGCTTGGCCTGTACTTCCCAGAGACCCCAGAGCCACCCCCACAAGCAACATACTCATGGCATGAACTCACAGGCATCAGAACTCCACTGAAGTTGATCCTGTACAGTTGATCCTCCATGGTGGTCACAGTCAGTCCTTGCAGCCAGTCAGCCTAGGGGTAAATCCCTCCCATTAATGTGCCAAGAGCAATGAAGGCTCAACTATAACAGAAGGGTATAACCAGTCCACACATGGCACACACCTGGAGTTCCCAGCTTGGGTGTTCAGGGAGGCTGTGCCACTGGACCTCACCTACAGAACACCTACTA
>PVKM010038028.1:0-14244 GCA_004027735.1 Carollia perspicillata
CCTCCACACGGACCTCCGTGGTTCCTGCCTCCTGGCACTCACACCCCAGCAGAGACCCCACGCTGCACGGGGCTGAGCTGTGCACCCCTTAGGTTGCTGCGGACATGACGGAGCGTGACTTCGGAAGCTGGGGCACAAAAGGCCGTGCAGGTTTCAGCCTTCCTCTCTTGTATCACCCACTTTTGGTGAAGCCATCTACTCTGTTGTCAGGACACACAGGACATCACGGGAAGAAGCCCACGTGGCAAGGAACTGAGGTGCTCCTCCAACAGCCAGGGCCAATTCACCAACCCTGAATGAGAGCCACCTTGGAAGACGACCCTCCAGAACCCGCCAAGCATTCAGGTGAGTGCAGCCTTGACAAACATCTTGACCTCACCCTCAAGAGTGACCCCCAAACCAAGACCAACCAGCTAAGCCACTTGATAATTTCTGACCCACAGAAACTACGTGAGATAAATGTTTACTGCTATTTTAAGCCAAGTCTGGGTGTAATTTGTTACATAATGATAAATAACAAATGCAGACTGTGATACCAGAAATCTCTACCAAAGTAGAATATTGCCATAACAAAAACCAAAAATGGGCAAAAGCTAAAAGCACCTTGAGGACAGAGTTGGAGAAAACCTAAAAAAAAACCGGGAGAGACTGTTAGCAGAAGTTCCATAGTCTTCAAAGCGGCTGCTTATGTGGATTTCAAGAAAAAGGAGGAAAACGCTATTGGAAATCAGAGGAACAAGAATCCTTGTCATGCAGCGGCAGAGCTGTCTGCACTGGCAGGAGAGACACACCCACGTACGATCTGGATGATCTAGCTACCGAGATTTTTGCTGTATTAAAGGAACCGCCTGGATTTTTGGTGCTTAGAGTAAAAATACAAGAAGAGAAAGATAATCTAAAGGAAAAACTTCTAAACAAAAAGGGGCCAGGGATTGCTGGGCTGAAAATTCCCGGCCTCTCCAGCAAGCAAGTGATGCTAAAGTTAAGAGACAGCTTCTTGGCAAAGACCAAATGCAGGGCCCTGTTACAAAAGCACATTATAAAGACAACGCTGAGAGTGGAGCTGGAAAACCCTTTGTTAAGACCTCAGAAAAAGCTAAGGCTGTAACACGGAGAACCTTTTGGTCAAGGATAAGGCTTCTAAGAAGCTCCAGAATACCGTCCCTGTGGTCTCAAGAGAAGGACTTACCTTGAAGAAATTTGTGGGCATCGCTTTTGTCTAACGGAGTGAATCCTGCCCCCCCCCCATTAAGTTTCATAGGAGACCCAGAGACTTTAAGTTACTCTGAATTGTAGGAAACACCGCCAACTTGGACTAAAAGGGACAGAGATGGTACAGAGGGGAAAGAGGCCTTTAGATACCCACATTTCTACAAGCAATAGGCAGGAGGAGAGAACGGTGCAGGTGCAAACAAAGTACCTTTCATGTAAAAGGGAGAAATGAAGGCAAAGCCAAAATCCCTAAGGAATGATTCCCAAGCCTTGAGTGCTAACCCAGCAAAGTTGCTTTGAACCAATGGCTCCTGTATGCCTCCCATTTCCCCCCTTTCTGAAAAAGAATCATCCTAACAGTTATCGTATGCTCATCTCATCGTTGTATTTTGGGTATGTGAGGGGGTAAATAACTTTTCTCTTTAATTCACATGCCTTCAAATCAAAAGGAACTATGTTTATGCGGTATTGAAAGAAATTCAGGTATTATATACATGCACCTAACTTAGATGATGAGGTCCTTGACTTCTAGCTGACGCTGTAATGGGATGTCACCTCAGAAGGTCAGAGGGGACATTTTGCATGTCGAAGGAACACGATGAATCACTGGGAGCCAGAGGGCCGAGTCTGGCAGCCAGCTTCCTAGATGGTTCCCAGTGATCTTCCCCCCCTGGCACGGCATTCGTGTCCTTACGTGGGCCCCTCCCACTGATCACAGCTGACTGGTGTAATTTGTTATATTATTACAGAAATCAAAGGGTGTAATTTTATATGCCAACTCTTAAAAGACCTCGAGGCACTCTGGATCATTCGCTCTGGGGAAACTCAGCTGCCTTGTCATGAGAACCCTCAAACAGCCTGTGGAGAGGTCTACCTGCTGAGGAACGGAAGGCTCTCGAAACCCAGCACTAATGGCTGGTGAGCCACTTGGAAGCAGATCCCACAGGCCCAGCCTTTCAATGAGTGTAACCTTGTCCTAGCCTGTTAGCTCAGTTGGCTGGAGCATTGTCCCGATGTGCCAAGGTTATGGATTTGATCCCTGGTCAGGGTACATAGGAGAATTCAACCAATGAATGCATAAATAAGTGGAACAAAAAAATCGATGTTTCTCTCTCTCTCTCTCTCTCTCTCTCTCAAATCAATACAATCAGTCAATCAATCAATCAATCAGTGTAACCCTGGGCCAACATCTTGACTACAACCTTCTGAGGCCTGGGGCAGAACCAGCCAGCAGAGACACTGCAAATTCCTGATTCACACAGATGTTGATTGCTAAATTCTGGAGTAATTGGAAGACCCAGCAACTTTTATTTTTCCCTTAAATAAGAAAGTAATCAACCTATGAAGAAATTTCCAACAGTACAGAAAGGAAGTAAGTTGCACATTTTCTCAACCTTCAATCTCACCATTACAGTCTTTTGATAATAAAGCATCTCAGAGGGGGAATGCGTCTATCTTTAATAAAACCTCATGTACGCTTTATTTGACCAGATGACATTTTACGACACGTGCCAATTCTGTAGCTTCCTTTTTAAACTTCAGGGTGTATCCTGAACAGCACAGCAGGTCAATGCAACCGTAGCTCCCTAATTCCTCGTGGTGCTTCCTGAGTCCTACAGCACACGAACACACAATCTTACTGACCGGTCCCCTCTGATGAATGAGCTCAGGCTGTTTCCAGTTTTTGCCATTACAGTCAAGGTCATGGCAAACAAACATCCTCACCCAATCTCAGCAAACCTTCAAGAGTACAGCCATGAGGAGTGCTCCTCACCATGGAATCGCTGCCATTCAGCAGCTTCTTTATACTATAAATACGCCATCAGCCTGAGTCAGGCACTCCAGCAGCCAGCTGTAAGGAAGGGCTCTCCTGGAAACGGCTCCCCAGACAGCCAGTGGCACACTCTCCCCAGGACATTCCTGAGCTCTCTTTATTTTTAGAGAGAGGGGAAGGGAGGGAAAGGGAGGGAGAGAAACATTGATCGGTAGCCTCTTGCATGCCCCCAACCTGGGACTGGGCCCGCAACCCAGGCATGTGCCCTGACCAGGAATTGAACCGGGGACCTTTCATTCTTCAGGCCACATGCCCAACCAATTGAGCCACACCAGCTGGGCCCGAGCACACAATGACTGATCAAACTTCTAGAGCAGCAGGGTTCCCAGGCATATCAGCTCTGCCCCTCCAGCGGATAGCTGGAAATGTCCTTCCTCACACCCAGGGGTCATCCCGCATACCAACCACTGTTAAGGAACATTCTGGAAACCAGATTCCCATCAGGATCCCAAGCCTTCCTCACCCCGGGAAGTACTACTCATTCGGCTGCCAGGCCTCTAGGACTGATGGCCAGATGACCTCCTGCCATTTCAGGTCTGAAAATGGCTCTTAGCCAAAGCAACCAGACTTTGACCAGCCACACGCGGGCCACTGCTCTCAGGGACAAGCTGACCAGAGCCCAGATTACCACTCCCAGAGCACACACGGACCGACAAGCCCACAGGCATCACCCTTGTACTCCAGGCTCGGGGACGTCTGCCACCCGCTGCAGAATCACTTCTGGGAAAGGCACCGAGGCAAGTGTTGATGTGGCGAAACCTCTCGCTGGTCTGAGGCTGCACCTCTACACCCCCACTCAGGAAACACTATGCACGTTAGCACTGACATAGGGACATCCATTACATATTTAAAAGTGCAGGTCAGCTGCAGGACAGCAGGTGAAAATGAGCCTGTAAGTGTGAGTCCGCGTGGGGATGTGCATACTTCCAAAAGGAGATGGCAGATGTATGAGTACACGCAGAGGAAGCCTCCGGAGAGTTGTCTAGGGGTGTGGGCCAGGAATTTCAAAACATTCATTTTATCTGGTTCTAAGGCAGGCAATGAAGGCACACGACTACAGAGATTACAAACAGCAAGGGTGTTCCCCACTCTCCCGGCCGTCAGGGGCCTCACTTTTCTCTGCAGATCTCGGCCGCTGGCCAGTTTGACCATGCGTCCACAGGCGTCTATGGCTCAGGAAGGAAGCTGCTCTACTGCTGCCAGTGGTGGGTTCCCTCAGAACAGGGTCAGGGAAATCCGTGCACCAGCAGAGGCCCCAAGGGCTAGCGATCACACGGGCCACTCACACCTCAGGCTGCGGTGAGGGCTTGAATGCTCCATAAGGAGAGTGTAGGGGTGGCCCACCAGGGCCCCCCAATTCCCAAATATATGGACACATCCAGCTAAAGGCAAGTCCAGCCCAAAGCTCCTTACCTGACAGAAAGACTTCATCTTCTCCAGGACCCTGTTGACCTCCGGCATCACATCCTTGCCATCCACCAGAGTGGGTGTGTTGGACCGGTTCCGCAACGCCACATGCAGCACTGCCCGATTCTGGGGACGAGAGTCGGAGTGAGGAGATCCCCACCCCAGGGCAGCCGCACTCCCAGCTGGGCACGGCACAGTGTGGCCCCGAGAGTCGGCTCCGTCCCCTGAGGTCTGTCAGCACCATGGTCTCATACCAAGCACCCACTACGTGCCTCTGGAAGTAGTGGGCACGCAGTGGGGCCTAGGCTACCCTAGGCCCCAGGGAAGGGAAGGCGTGTGCCACTGCCTTATGTGCTGCAGAGGGTGACAGTGGGACAGAGCCTGGATCCAGCCTTGAATAGGCCCCGGGGCCCACAGTTATTCAGTGCGTGAAAAGCCAAGGAAAGAGGAACGCAGAGGTGACAACACAAGGCAGAGAAAAGCAATGGCTTCAGAGGACACGGACTTGTGAAGCCTAATGCTGGCTCATCTTCCTGATCAGAGTACACGGTATCTGCTCGTGTCTTTGGAAAAGTGGCCCCAGCCCCGTGAATATAAGGCAAAGCAGGCAACTCAAGCTTCCCTTACCAAGCAGCCCCATCTCCCCAAATGCCAAAAACACACCGGACCCTAGACTGTGACAGGTGCCAGGCAGCTGCCCTTCTCATGTAAGAGCAACAGTCTCATCAAGCTGAAGCCAGCAGAGGAGTCCTTGAGGGAGACATATCTAAAAACACCAAGTAGGCAGGAAAGAGATGATCTGGGGACTCCAACCCAGGGAGAGGCTCGCTACCCTGCCCAGCCCCACTCCTATCTCACATTCGAAAGGCAAATGCACCCCTCCAGGAAGCCCTCCTTGATTTCAGCCTCTCGCAGCCTAGCCCAGTAGTGCAAGACGGGTTGTATTTGAATCCTGGCTCTGCCTCTTAAAGGTATGACATCTTGGATAAGCAACTTGACCTCCGAGCCTCAGGTTCCTTCTGTGTAAAAGGAGGGTAATATTCTGAGGTCTAGCCTCTGAGTGCTCAGTGATTATCAGGCCTCTGGGCTTCCACAGCCATTCGGGCATGAGGCCCCCAAAGCCTGGCCTCACCACTGCTTCTTATGACTCCTACCACTGAGGAGGTTGATCTTTTGCCATAAGATTCTTCTTTTTACTAATAAAACTTGCAGCAAAGCTGCATCCAAGTTAAGTTCTCCAAGTGTGCCTCGAGAAGCCATCTACCTGCAGGCTTAAGATGGGCTCTTCCTAGGCAGACACCGGGACCCATTCCACGCTCCCCAGATCCAGACCATCAGTCTTGGGGAAGACACACCCCAAGGCTGGGTAACTTGCTGGAGGCCTTCAGGCCCCTTGTTAAGCAAAAGTGTTGCCTAAGAGGAGGGGTGAAGACACAGCGAGGCTAACGGTCAGTGAGGCTAACGGTCAAGTGAACTCTAAAGGGAAGGAAGAGGCCCTGGAGAGCCTGAGAAGTCTGCCGCCACCCAGGCCTGCTCACCTCAGTGAAGTTGATCTTTTCACCAGAGAACATGTGCTCCCGGGCAGCCTCCACACCCCTGGACTTGGCCTGCAAAAAGAAGACACTAAGGCCTAGTCCCACCCACGTTCACCAACAAGAGTCCAAGCTCCCAAGCATAAGGCCTGGTGCAGCCCTAGGTGGGGCCAGCAGATGGCTGCAGCCTGGTGCCACCCCCTCCCTGCCACCACTGCCTAGGAAGGGTCTGTTCAGAACCCGAGCCCAGGCCAGGAGCTAGGAGCCCTGCACTGGCACACAGGCAGTCTCTGAGGTTCACTGAGAAGGAAGTAAAGATGCTCAAGGACGTGGGGCTCCCAGGAACCCAGCTTGCCCACCCCTCCACGGGACACAGGCCAAGCCTCCTACAGCAGAACATTACCAGGTTCACCAGCATCTGCATCACACCTTCCGTCACAAGGTTCTTGGAGTAATCCACCAGAATACGTCCACGGTTGGTATTGAGTGTCAAGCTGCAGAAAGATGGCATAGGCCATTCACCACCACCCCAGGTTTCCCCCACTCCGTCTCTCCCAGACCTGAACTGCTTCCAAGAAAAAAAAGAAATCCTTCTTGTGCCACACCCCAAACAGGCCTCAGCTGCCCAGCACAGAGGTGGTGTCTGTCACCCGCCTGCCCACCAGGTTGAAAGGCATCAGCAGCAGACTGAAAAGGGCCACCCCCTGAATGAAGCCGCCATGGCTGGGTGAGGAGACATTCCTCCCCTGTGACTGAGCTGCGGGATGGGAAGACAGAGAGCTAAGTGCACTCCCCCTCCCCAGTGCACCTTCCACTGTGAGGCTCAGCTTACTCATGGAAGGGCCCAGATGACAGGGCTAGCCATCAGGGACTTCCAACCTGCAGCCCCGACCACCTCTGCTCAACACACCTGCACCAAGAGCACGCTCGGCCCCACTCCCACCACCTCCAAGATGTCCTCTGATAGGCTCGTTCCCATTTCCTGGTCCTTCACAAGTCTCTGGACCTAGCCTCTTCTGCAAGAATCACGTCCTCACACTTCCACCAGGCTCCTTGCAATCCCCCGGGCCTGCCCCACCCTGACCGCACCCCGCCGACGGTCCCAAGCTCTCAGCCAGGAGCGAGGGGAAGGGACAGCCCTTTCCTGCCTGCAGCGTCCGCGAGGGCCCCCTCCGCTCAACAGCCAAAGGAGTTCCTTCTTGCGGGGGCTGCAAGGTGGCGACAGAAGGAGGGTGACGGGATGTTCTCGTGGAGGGGGAGGCGCTAAGGGGCCCACTTCTCAGGACCAAACAGCCCCGAGACCACCAGCGAGTCCCCGGAACCTGCTTCAAGGAGGCGTCAAGGACGAAGTGTGGCCTGAGTCCTGATCCGTGGCCTGGGGCCCCCATGGACCGCTGGCCCGGACCCCGGACCCCGGACCCCGGCCCTCACACCGCACACCTTGAGCGAGTGTGCTGCGGCCCCGAGCGCCCGGATCCCGGCCTGCGCGCCCCGCCGACCTGTGGCCCGCGCGCACCTGAAGTGACTGAAGCGTTCCTTGTCCCCTTCGAAAAGGCGGCGCAAGTTGAGGTCAGAGCTGTGCTCACGGTACCATTCCTGCAGCTTCTGGAACTGCGGATCCTTGGTGAGCGCGGCCATGGCGAGAGGAGCTGAGAGCACGGCTGGGACGTGGGCGGAGGCACAAGCAGGGCGGGCGACGCGCAGCTAACGGGGTCCAGGAGCAGCGGTCTTTATGGCGCAGGCGCCTGGCCCCGCCCCGCCCTCCAGGCCACGCCCTCAGCGCCCTCAGGACGACCTTGCAGCAGCCTGGTTCTGGGGCCTGGGGCTGGCTGGTCTCTCCCTGCAGCAGGGGGGCCAGTTGTGCTGCCCTCCAGTGATCCCTGCCTGGATGTGACTCAGGGACAGAAGCTGAGCTCTCCGTGCCCAGGCTGCCTCATTCGTTCATTCATTTAACACTACTCTGAACACTTTCCGTGTTACAGGTGGAGTTCCAGGTGCCGTGGATATATAAGTGACATTTAAATAAGTAAAATATACGGTACATCAGATGCTGGTAAGTGTTATGGAGAAAAGGAAAGCTTGAAAGGGTGCTGGGAATGGGGGTTGAAATTTTTAATGGAATGGTCAAGGGAAAATCACTAATGAGGTGGCATTTAAGCAAGAGCCTGAAGAAGGTGAGAAAGCGAACCAACAGGATGTCTGGGGGAAAGCGTTCAGGTGAAGGGAGGAACAACTGCAGAATTCCCATGAGCAGCGTGCTTAGATGTTTCAGAAGCAGGAGGAGGCAAGTTGGCTAGAGTGGAGAGAAAGAGGGGAGGGTGATTGAAGACAGGCCAGAGCAGGAAGGCAGGCAATACCACTGCACGCACCTTGCAAGTCATTATGAGAACTTGGGTTTTTATTCTGAGAGAGATGGGAAGGCACTGAAGGGTTCACAGCAGAGACGGGACATCATCCCACACATTTTACAAAGAATCAGACCCACAACTCGGCAGGGAAGGAAGGAAGGACAACAGATAGAAAACCACTGCAATAATGCTGGCCAGCGACGAAGGTGGCTTGGGGCAAGACAGTAGGAGTCAGGCATGGTGATCTGGACGTATTGTGAGTGAAAAACGAACCATTTCGTGGTGAGAGAGAGCGATTGTTCAAGGGCGACAGCCAGTTTTCTAACTGAATTCCTGGGAAAATGGAATTGTCATTACATCTTGCAGGGATGCAGGTTTTGGGGGAAAGATCATAACCTTAGTTTCAGACATGTTGAATTTTCAAACCTATCTGACTTCGAAGTGGACGTGTTGAGTTGAGTGTTCATGTCCAGGGTGCAAGAGAGAAAAGGCTCCAGCTGGAGGAAGAGCTTGGGAGTCATCAGAGAACAGAGAACATTTGAATTGCACTCTGCAGGTGAGAGTTTGAATGAGAGGGAGTAAATACAATCAGGGAGGAGAAGGGGCCCAACACTGGGCACTCGAGTTGAGCTTCTTCAGTGCTGGGTTCCCCCAGAGAAGCCAGTGGCCCAGGAGTGTGCCCTGTCCTGCTGCAGTCCCAAGCATAGATCTTCCCGCCCACCTCCCAGCTCCCTGCAGGTGATGTCACCTTTGGCCTCTGCAAATGTCTTTTCTCACCTTGCCCAAAATGATCTGGGGCCCTAAAGATGAAGAAGAAAAATAGAGAGGGGTTAAAAGCTGAAGAAATGAGTGGTCACAGGACTTTGCAGGGAACAGCCCTGTCCACATGACCCTTGTTTACTCAGAGGAGTTTCAGATCAACTATCGACTCTGAGAGGTAACTGAGCTTCCCACATCCAGCACAACCGTGACAGCACTCAATAGCATCTGTTCTGCTAGAGTGCATGAGAAACACTCCAGAGTTTCCCACCCAAGCCAGCTTTACTTGTCTGCACAGAACAGCACTCCCACCCCTAAACCCTGTCTTTCAGAACAGAGCCTCATCCAATAGGACAGCCAGTCTCAGTAGCCACTGCATATCATCCACTTGCCTTCTGATTCCTTGAATGACTTCTAGCCCAACACACTGACTCCTTTTTCTAGTGGGCTGTTTTTGGTGACTACGATGCACATCTCTTGTCTTTGTCCAAAATCACTGCATCTGCCCTTGTGTTTCTTCCTCTGACTCCTTGATTGCCTCAGAGATGAACACATGACCTAAGTCAGCCAAACAGTCTTTTTCTTTGACCCTGGTGGCAGCCCCAGAAACTCCCAACTTCTTTTAATTTGTATTTTTTAAAGATTTTATTTATTTATTTTTGTTTTTGAATGACTTTACTTTTAGAGAGAGGGGGAAGGAGGGAGAAAGGGAGGGAAATAGCAATGTGCAAGGGATACATCAACTGGTTGCCTCTTGCATGCCCTCTACTGAGGGTCCGGCCCATGACCCAAGCATGTGCTCTGACTGGGAATCCAACTGGTGACCCCTAGGCTCAATCCACTGAGCCACACCAGCCAGGGCAAAACTCCCAGCTTTTTTTCTTTCTTTTTTAAAATTTATTTATTTATTTATTTTTAAAAATATTTTATTTATTTATTTTTAGAGAGAGGGGAAAGGAAGGAGAAAGAGTGGGAAACATCAATGTGTGGTTGCCTCTCCTGTGTCCCCCACCAGGGATCTGGCCTGCAACCCAGGCATGTGCCCTGACTGGGAACCAAACCGGTGACCCTTTGCTCCACAGGCCCGTGCTCAATCCACTGAGCTACACCAGCCAGGGCTCATTTATTTATCTTTAGAGGCGAAGGGAAGGAGAGAGGGGGAGAAACATCAATGTATGGTTGCCTCTCGTGCGTCCCCTGCTGGGAACTGGCCTGCAACCCAGGCATGTGCTCTGATTGGGAATCGAACCACGATTCTTTGCTTTGCAGGCCCGCACTCAATCCACTGAGCTACACCAGCCAAGGCCCCAGCTTTTTTTCTTTAAATCCTCACTTGAGGACATGTTTATTGATTTTATTTTTTTAAGATTTTATTTATTTTTAGAGAAAGAGAAGTGAGGGAGAAAGAGAGGGAGAGAAACATCAGTGTGTGAGAGAATCATCAATCAGTTGGTTCCCTCTCACACCCCCCACAACCAGGACCTGGCTTGAAACCCAGGCATGTGCCCTGACTGGGAATTGAACCAATAACCTTTCAGTTTGTGGGATAATGCCCAACCCACTGAGCCACACCTGTTAGACCTATTTATTGATTTTAGAAAGAAAGGAAAAGAGACAGAGAGAAACATTGATTTGAGACAGAAACATCTATTGGTTGGTTGCCTCTGTATGTGCCCCTATTGGGGATCTGACCAGGGATCAGACGTGACACTCAAGTACCTGCCCTGACTGGGAATCAAACTTGTGACCTGTGGGTGTGCAGGATGATGCTCCAACCAACTGAGCAACCCAGTCAGGGCATAACTGCCAGATTTGTGTAGTTTAAGTTGCCTTTTTGAAAGGACAAACCTGAGGTTCATCCCTGGTGTTAAGGGAAACAATGGAGAGAATGACCCCCTAAAACATGTCAGAGTGAACCTCACAGGGCCCAAGTTTCTGCCCTGGGCCACTTCTGTCTGCAGCTGGTACATGAACCAGGAATTTCTCTCAGTGGTGCCGTGTTTTCAGCTGAGCTGTCATTTACGACTCCAAGTCTTTCCAAAGGTTTTATGGGTGTTTACCTGGCCACTGCCACATTGTTTTCTCCAATATCCTCTCTCATCCACCAAAACCCATAGGAGCAGCTTCGGGTACTGAAGAAGAGGCAGGAGATGAGGCCTGTGATTATTGCCTTTTTGAAGGTTACATCTCTTGACATTCCTTTATGTATGTCTTCAGAAGTTTGGTCTCTGTGGTTCCCAGCAGCTTCAATTATTCTGGATTTCCCCCATAATATTTTAGGTTTAATATTGTACTTTGAAATTCTAAAGTTACATAGACTTTCTACATTAGCAGAACACTAGGCTCCTACCTGGAGGGTCTTAAATCACAGTAGTTAGAGAGAGGAAACACAAAAAGGAGCAAAGGAAGATAGTTATTCATTGAAAGCTATTAGTCGTTCAACTGACATGGTTACTATTCCTGCCAGTGTACTCCGTGCAAGAGCTCTGTGCTAAATTTTCTCCTATGCAACCTTCAAAGCAGCCCTATGTTGTCCTCTCCATTCAACAGATGGGTTAAGAAATCTGGAAACAGCCCTGGCTGGCATAGCTCAGTGGATTGAGCGCGGGCCTGTGAACCAAACGATCGCGGTTCAATTCCCAGTCAGGGCACATGCCTGGGTTGCAGGCCAGTTCCCAGCAGGGGACTCACCAGAATTAACCATACATTGATATTTCTCTCCCTCTCTCTTTCCTTTCCCCTCTAAAGATAAATAAATAAAATCTTAAAAAAAAAAAAAGAAATCTGGAAACAGCCACTCTGCTAGTAAGTAGAGAGTCAAACCACAGTTGCCTGATTACTGAGAGCTCTGTTCTTTTTTTTTTTCTTTTCTTTTTTTAGCGTATCTTTTAAAAAATTATTTTATTTTTAAAAAATTTTAATTGTTGTTCAAACTGAGCTCTGTTCTTAATCAAACCCTGTCCTGTCTGCCCTGGCTGGTGTGGCTCAGTGGACCGAGTGCCAGACTGTGCAAAGGGTCACTGGTTTGACCCCCAGTCAGGGCACATGTCTGGGTTGCAGGCCAGGTCCCTGGTAGGGGGAGCACAAGAGATAACCACACATTGTTGTTTCTCTCCCTCCCTTCCCCTCTCTCTAAAAACAAATAAATAAAATCTTAAAAAACAAAACAAACCCCCGTCCTGTGTGCCATTCCCCATCATTTTGTTTTAACATCAGTTAGGGCTTTGATCGACAGGGTACAATTTTGTAAGTGGAAATGGCCAAGAATGGCATCTCAAACAAAAAGGACAGCAGCATGGCAAAGCCAGAGAGGTAGAGAATCCAGCCACTGCATCAACACTGCTCCCCTTGGCACAGTCTCAGCATCTGTGCAGGGAGGTAAGGAGAAACCCACCAAGGAGGGTGCAGTATGTGGGAGAGGGATCAGTCATTCACTGCAGTGTGAGGGTGGCACCTCTGATCAAATCTTGGAAAGTGGAGTGGGATCTGTAGCTTGCAAAAATATCAGTGTGAGGTACTCATATTCTGACAAAAGTGAAACCGACTGTTTTCTACCACCATCACCACAATCAGCATCATATGTTGTGCAAAGCCAGGTCTGCAAACCTCAGAGTTTGGAGTTCAGAATCCCAGCAATCCTGGGGACAGTGAAGCTCCGAGGGGTCTTATGTGCGCCGACCAGGGATTGACTAACCACACACGGAGAAACAAACAAACGAAAAAACCCTGGCTCACAAAGTTCAAGAGACCCTGCTTCAGCTCCAGACACCTTCACGTGTCTTCAGCAGGTCTGGCCCTGGAGAGGGGAGTGGATGGGAAGGTGGACCTGAAAGCAGGGGCAAATTAGGAAATCCAGGGACAGGTTTAACTCTCGATACGGATTAATTTCAGAGCCTCGCACCGTCTTGGAAAACCAATTGGCTTCCACCGAATATTTGCGAAATTAGAGCTTGCTAAGCCTGTGCTGGGCAATGTTCCAAACAAGAGCCCTATTGTACAGATAGGGAAACTGAGGCATCGGCCTTTAGGTAAGTCAGCTCTTCATTTGGGGTTACTGGTCAGTGTCAGGCAGGACCCGGAGACCAAGGGATCACCGGGTGAGGCAGAGGCGGAGGGAGAAGGGTTGAGGGGGAAGGGAGGTGGTTTTGCAGCGTGAGTTGAAGAAGCCCGCGGGATGTCGGGCGCGAGGGGATCCACCTCGATTAATTTTCACCAGTCGTTCCTGTTCCGGATGGGCGCACCCACTGGGGATGCTGAGTCACTGTCAGCGGGCGAGGGCTGGGGCACCGCGCCTCCCAATAGCTCCGCGCAGGTTCTTGCGCTGGCACCCCCTCTCGCGAGGGGCGGTGCGCACACGTCTCGCGGGAGCCGGGCAGGTGAGGGGCGGGGGTGCGCTCGCGCCTGCGTGTGGGCTCGCACGTCCGGAGCGCACGTGTGCGCATGTCCCCGAGCCCAGTTGCAAGCTGGGCTGCAGAATCGCACTCTTGCAAACGCCTCTGTCCGCACGTTTGGGATGGGTGTGTGTGCGCATGTGCGCTTACTCTGCCTGGGGATGGACGAGCGCATGCGAGGTGTGGTACGCGTGGGGGCGTCAGCGGCCTCGGGGGATGCGGAGTTCGTCTCGTGTAACCGCGATGCTTTGGGATGTTGGGCTGTCGGCCCAGGTTTTCTGTGTGAATCCATTGATAGGTCTTAAAAACTTCCCCGCAGCACATTGGCGTGGGTTTCCACAAGAATAATCTATTTATAAAAGGGCTACAGAGTCCTGTCCACAATTCCTAATGTCATTCTGGCCTTGCAGATGTAGTACACTCTGGTCAGCATGTATTTTAGTCCCAAATGACAGACAATTTCATCTTAAGTCTAGCTCTACTTTTTTGCTCCATGTTACAATTTTGCCTCTGGCACCAGCAACACCTCCTTTTTATCTGGCTTGTGTGTTGTCGCTTCCTACTGATTTGCACTCTGGACATGTGGCCATGAAATGACTTGTTCCTTCCTCTCAAGAAGCCTTGGTTCTAGTGAGGGACAAATAAATGCAAATCCATGGTTCCAGGGGAGTGCTAATTGCTGTAATGAAAAACAAAGCCGGGTAGAGGCTGGGGCCCTGGCCCAAGGGAACTGAGGGAGGCCTTGAGCAGGGAGTAGTCCA
>PVKM010038029.1:0-14246 GCA_004027735.1 Carollia perspicillata
TCTCTCTAGGCTTTGTGTCTCCTCTGCTGCCTCCCACAAGCAAACTGGGCCCTCTTTGCACTGGTTCCCAGTTCTGCGGGCCTATGCATGCTCCAGGACCCTGCAGGTCTCCCCAAAGACCTCTCATGTGAGGCCAGGAGTCTCCTGGCACCTTTTCAGTTGGTGTTTTTAGGCTTTATTTCCTGTCGCTGGGGCCCTGGGCTACGCAGTCCATCTCACTGTCCGTTCTTGCCTAGTTTATTTGCGCGTGAATGCGTGACTATGGTCGACCAACTGCCCTGCGTGCTCTGCTCGTTTCCTCCCGCGTCTGGGGTCTGTTAGCCCCGCGCCGCCTGTGCTCCCGGGTCTGGCAGGTACTGCCTTTTCTTGCTGCAACCTCTCTCCACCAACCGCCGACTCCGCCCCTCTTACCCGTCTGGTTGAATGGTTGTCGGACTTCCAGTAGTTCAATTTTCTGTCTGTTCTGGTTGTGTTACTGTTTCTAAATCTTTGTTGTTCTTAATTTTGGTTGTGCGAGGGGGCACAGTGTTTCCACCTACGCCTCCATCTTGGCCAGAAGTCTTCCCTCCCACTTGTAATTAATAATTGTTAGTTCTTTACATTTGCTTAGTTTCTGTGTATTTACTAACTCAACCCCAGACTGTCTGCTGGTTGTGTAAGTATCTTTTCAGTTCTTTCAAACTCATAGTATTCTAGCTATTTCATCTTGAAGAAGCCTCTGGCCTGCTCCAGTCTGGACTGCTTACTCACTATATATGCCTTTAACACAGTTGTATTTTGGGGGTCTCCATCGTCACCTGGAGGATTTCCTTTACTCCTTTATTTATATGTGATCATTTTGTTATTGGTGGTTAATTCATATATGATTAGTTAATTTATGAATTTGGTTGCTGTGATAGAGACCCAAAATAAAACTCTAAATTCATTGATAAACTCTCTGGGCTTTGATTGTCTATGATCTTCACTGTATGGTTAGCTAACTGAATTGTTTCCCTTCCTTCCATCTCTCCAAAATTTATTTGAAGAGCTTTCTGCAGTCTTTTCCAGAAAATATATACCTGACAGGCCCAGTGTTCTAGGATTTGAGTTAAGGAAGAGAGAGACCAGAGGGCCCAGATTCAGAATGTAAACTTTTTCGTATCCCTGTTTTCATTGTGGTCCAGAGACCATTGAAGTTTCTTTGTTTGTTTTTCTCTGAAGATAAAGCTGTACTTTTCTGTTAAAGTGGAGGTGGGATGTTCTTTGAGCAGCTCAAATTGTAGAGGTACTCCTGGAAAACCCAGCTGCTGCTTAAACAGGCTTCGAACCAGTGCTACTTTCACTTCAGCCTTTCAGAGACACCTAAATTCCCAAGCCTTTTGTGTACTCTAGAGTGTAAATATAGCTGCTTCTCAGAGCAGTTAAGGATTCTACTACTTTCAGTTAAGGATTCTACTACTTTCAGTTAAGGATTCTACTACTCATCCTATACTTCCGAGCTTCCAGAATTTTCTGCTACCACCTCATCTTCCATTCTTTGTCTTTGCCAGTTTATGGTTTTTGAACAAAATCTTTTCTGTTATAAACACTGGGGTTTTAAGAGTCAGAGAAGCTAAATATTCATGTTCAATCGGCTGTTTTTAACTGGAAAGGATTTAAGTTTCTTTTTTAAGGGTATATTTTTTTCTACAGGGTAGTACCAACTTTACTGAATAATACATTTGTAATAACATGTCAATATGTAAATAAGAATAAAAATAAGCTTTTGAAGAACTTAATTTTATAAGGTATAAATATGTTTGAAATTATGTTTGAGATTTAAATGTTTTTACTGAAAAAAAATACTAGAGCTGAAAAAAGTGATTGACTCTTTTCTGTTAGTTTTTATTAGTATTTGGTTAAAGAAATGTTTTCCAGTCAATTTAGGCTTAAAAAATAATAGAAAGTAGATGGGCATTACTAAATGTTGTAAGTAGAAAATATAAATTATAAGGAAATAATACATACATATTACTGTTAGTTAGGAAACACACTAGTGGTATCTTTATATTAGACATTATTTAAGTGCTTTGTAAAAATTCTGTTTGGCATTTTTTAATATATTTAACATAAAATATGTCAAATTATGCCATTCCTCTACTTAGAATCCTTCAGTAGGAGTGTATAATTAGGACAAAACCTGCCAAGTACAACTAGAAAAGCTAAAGAAAAAATATTTTTAAAATGTGCTTAAAGGTTTAGGAGAGCTAATTAGACAGTAAAGAGTTACCAGGCTAGGGGATGCCACAGGTCCGGTGAGCCCAGCCCAGTGTTTGGGGCTACAGTGAGCATGAGCAAACCAGGCTGTATACACAACGTGGATGGACCTCACATATATGTTGGGGAAAGCAGCTGGACACAAAAGGATAGGTGCAATGATTCTATTTTATGTAAATTTAAAGGAAAAATAAAAGCATAGGCAGTTCTAAATTAGAATTTGTATGGATGCATCTCTAAGTGGTAATGGTTTAAAGGAAAACAAGGAAGTGGTTGCCATGTAAGTTTGGATATTTGTTACTTTTGTTACAGGAGCGGGTGTATATGATCAGGAATGACCCTGTTGGGGGACTGTTAATTGTTGGCCTGAGTGGTGATTCTACAAGTGTTTACTCCATGATGTTATTGAGATGTACATTTTTGTTTTATGTATTTTTCTCTAATGTATTATAATTCACAATAGAAAAGGTTAAAAAATAAAGGCACTCAATGACTCCAATGTATAACTTGGAGAAAAAGCCAAAGATCTTATAGTGGTTTTCAAAGTCTATAAATATGGCTTCCTCTTACCTCTGTTACCTCATCTTGTACTTCCTCTTCCCCCACTCCACTCCTTCTGCACAGGCCTCTTTGATGCTTGAACATTACCAGAAATGCTGTCTAAGATAGGGCCTTGGTACTTGATATATCTCCTTGAGTACTTTCCTCAAAACACACATTTCATAGGGAAAGCTGTGTAATATTACATCCTTCCCCCATATTCCCTCTTCCCCATAATTGCTTTATTATTTTTTCTGTAATATTTTCAACTGCCAATATACTGTGTAATTTTTTTAACTTGTCAGCCTCCTAACAAATGTAAGGCATAGAAACATAGGGATTTGGGTGTGTTCGAATACCCACCATATCCACAGCACCTAGAGCAATGCCTGGTGAATAGTGACCACTTTTAAAGTACTTGTTATGGCCATGGCTGGGTGGCTTAGTGTGTTGGAGCATGGCCCCATACACCAAAAAGGTTGTGTGTTTGATCCCTGGTCAGGGCACAAACGGGAGACAACCAAGCGATGTTTCTTTCTCTCTCCCTTCCTCTCTCTTTAAAAATCAAAGAGCATATCATTGGGTGAGGATTAAAAAAACAAAGAAGTACTTGTTACAGGAAAAAATTTCAATCTAAGAAGTCATGCAAAGAAATAATGCTCAGTACCATCTTTACCATTTTTTGTTACCTAAAATAATGCCAGTTTTATTATTTAAATTGAAAAATAAATAAATTTCCCACAAAAAGAAGCAAATATTTCATGTTTAGATAGTAGTTTATATAGCTTATTTGGTAATTAAAATATGTAGTATTATATTTCAAAAAAGAGTTGTAATTATATTGGGTCTTCTAATATTTACTATTGGGATCATCTAAAAATAAAGGGTGTGTTGTAGTGTGCTGTTATTTGTGCTTACTAAACTGTCATGATGACCTTTGCCTTAGAATTTGTAACCTAAGATGCCCTTGATTTGGCAAAACAGACAATGGAGCTGAGTCTATTCTATATCTGTATCCAAAATACAGATATAAAATGGCATAAGTTTAATAATAGTGTCATTCATTTTTGCTGAATTCGTTGAATGCTAGTCATTGTATTAAGTGGTTTACATGTTATATACAGTCTCATTTAATCTTCAGAACGCTCTTAAGAAGTAAATAATTTATAGATAAGAAAACTGAAGCTTGGAAAGGTGAAATAATCATTTCAGCAAATGAACAGTAGACCTGAGGTGTTATGTCAGGCAGCCAGATACCATGCTATTAACTGTCACACTGTAAGGCAAAGGAATAATAGAGAGCAGTAAGCAATTAACAAATCATGAATTACTTCTGAAGAAGATACCAAATAATGGGGTCTATAGGGCGTAAGAAATAAAAGGTCTGTCCAGAAGGTATCTAGCCATGTAATATGAAAAACAGCTATCTATTGAAGAAGATAAAAGAAACATTGTACATAGGACAATGATGCCTCAGCCCCCTTCAAAGTAGGCACTTTTGGACCTCACACAGTTCTCCCGGTCATCATCAGCTGCCCCATTGTATTTTCCTGAATGTCATGGACAGTCTGAAATCTCTTCCCTTTCAAAGGTGATTTTAGTTTTGGGAAAAGCCAGAAATCGCAGGGCACCAAATCTGGGCTGTAGAGGTGCTGAGTCACCTGGGTGATTTGATGTTTTGCAAAAAAACTCTACATGAGATTTGATGCATGAGCAGGCACGTTATCATGATGAAACTGCTAATCACCAGTTAGTTGCCCATAGCTGCTGCCTTCTGAATCATCCAAATAGTTTCCAGAGAGGAATATTCAAGCTTAACAGAAAATTTGATGGAGATTTGTTGCTCTACTTGCTCAGTCATTTTGAATGTGGTAGCCACACAATACGTATATTCACTCAATGTTGTCTACTGCCCCCACTGACTAGTACAGTTAAGTTGTCCCTATTCGTGCATGCACATTACAGTCCACTCTCATTGGCTGTCAGGTTACATCCGTGTCATGCAAACCTTCTCATTATATTAATAATGGCTGTACGTTTTCTGGACAGACCTTTGTATAGTCAGTAATTTGTAATAACTATGTATGGTGTCAGTTGTTACCAGAAATACCAGGGGGAACACTTTATAAAGTGTATGATTGTCTAACCACTATGCAGAATACACCAAATAAATTTCACTAGTTCCCACTGATTGGCAAGTTAAACAATATGTGCTAGGTGACCACATGAATAATAATAGCAAATTGGAGATCGTTTATGCTGTCAAGAGTTTTGTATCCTAACAGGAAAATCATCTTCATTTAATTTGAATTTAGAGATTGAATGTACATTTTTAATCTTTTATAAATAGACCAGCACTGGACTGAGCTCATTTGGAGGATATTTATTAAATTCAGTTAATGAAATTGTTTTAAGGAAGAAAATTCAGGTAGTCCTGATGCAATATTTTTTAATCCAGGTGAAACCAAACAAAATAAAGCCTTATGAAACTGTATGTTTATTGAAGGAGAATTATACCGAGTGTTTATTGAAGGAGAATTATACCGATTGCAGTGTATTTTGGAGAATACTTTTTAAACCTTAACTGTTTTTCTTTATTATAGCAGCTTCATGGAGTTTGGCCACAAGATGATGTTGATGGGACTTGTGTAGGAGTAAATAACAAGTATCGACTAATGGCATTTGGTTGTGCAAGGTAATCGATACAGACTTACGCATTTTAAGCATTATTGCCAAAAGTAATTTTTTTTAAACATCAGGTGTTCTTCTTATACTTGTAAACTCTGTCAATCTATTATAATTTATGAATCAGCCTTAATAGAAATCTAAAAGTATTTTATTGGATTGAAACAAACATCTAAAAAGCAGATTTTGGAGATAATTAGTAAAAGTGGGATTTTCTTCAGTGGTAGGAAATTAAGTCACAAGTTTAAAAAATTAAGTCAGTTAAAATTTAAGTTCTTTACTGTTTAACAGAATCTGGAAGATACTTTATTTTTCTTTTTTTAAATAATCTTTTCTTTTTTAAGACATCAATGTTGACATTGTCTTTGAATTAGTGGGTGTTGCCTTAGTTAAGGAGAAAATTGAAAGCTCATACATAAAATCAGTTTCTTGCTTTAATTCAAATAATACATGTTTTAGAAGTAAAATAGGATACAAATCATTAAAAAAAATCTTTGTGTCTTCTGTGTACCAGGCACAAATATAAGCACTTGGGATACATTAAAAACCAGCAAATATATCTCCCTGTCAAGCTTATATTTTAGCTTAAATAAAAATATTATACAGGGTGAGGCAAAAATAGGTTTACAGTTGTGAGTATGTGAAACAGAGTTTATTCTTCTATTATTATTTATTAATTAGTCTGTTATTTTTTATATGAAAAACTGTAAATCTACTTTTGTCTCACCCTGTATCAAGTACTTAGAGTATAATGCCTTACAGTATGTATAGTGCTCTTTACTTTTCAGAACTTTCTTAAATGTAAAATTCCATTTCACTCTAAAAGTGAAACTTAGTGTTTCTATAGAACATACATCTGTATAATCTCCAGCTACAAGTGTCCTATTTTTTCACATGAATAACACACATGTATAAATTACCATCTTCATTATACTCTCAGTAATCTCTGTAACGTGAGGAATCTTTGTCCTCATCACACTGCTTTTTACTGAGGTCAATGTAGAAATATAAGTAATTTAACATAGTACAAGCAAGAAGAAAAAGCATTTTCATATTCGTGGATTTTATTTGGTCACATTTTAGTTAGAATTTTATTTTTATTTTTATTTTTTAGGTTGTAATATCAATTTATTTTTTAGAATTTTAGTTGTTGTTCAAGTACTGTTTTCTGTCTTTTACTCCCATCCCATTCCACCCCCCCTCCCCCACAGTGCTCCCCACCTCCCTCCCATTTCCACCCCTCTTAGTTTTTGTCCAGGTGTCCTTTGTATTTGTTCCTGTGACCTCTTCCCCTTTTCCCCTGAAATTCCCTCCCCTCTCCCCTCTGTTCTCAGCCTGTTTTCTGTTTCAATGTCTTTGGTTATATTTTGCTTGTTTGTTTTATTGTTTAGGTTCCTGTTAAAGGTAAGATCATATGGTATTTGTCTTTCATCACCTGGGTTATTTCGCTTAGCATAATGCTTTCCAGTTCCATCCATGCTGTTGCATAGGGTAGGAGCTCCTTCTTTCTTTCTGCTGCATAGAATTCCATTGTGCATATGTACCATAGTTTTTTGATCCATTCATTTACTGATGGCCACCTAGGTTCCTTCCAGCACTTGGCTATTGTAAATTGTGCTGCTATGAACATTGGGCTGCATAGGTTCTTTTGGATTGGTGTTTCTGGGTTCTTAGTTAGAATTTTAAAATCAATGTTCATGAGTATATTTATTTTGCCTACAATTTTTCTTTTTCTTACTCTCCTGGTTTGTAACTCTCCTTGTCACATAAAACAATTGAGAAAGGGTTCATTACTCTCTCTCTTTTCTGTTCATCTTTGAATGTGTGGTCAGATTTGTTCATTAAGCCATCTAAGCCTAGAATTTTCTTTAGGGGAATATTTTGTATTACTGGTTTAATTTGGTTTTAATAATTTTAAAAGGTAGAGATTTGCTGTTTCTTCCTAAGTAAATTTGGCAATTTCTGTTTTTCTGGGAATTGTTTTTTTCCATATACACTGTCAAATATATTGGCATAAAGTTTATAATATCCTTTTAAAATTTCATATTGTAAAGTAAAAACAGGCTTACAGGAAAGTACATAATCCAAATACTTAGTTTTATAAGTAATTGTAATACAAACATCCATCTGTTCACAACCAGGTCAAGAAATAGAATTGGTGGCCAATATAAGTTTTACTCTTGCTACATCCTAATCACAACTTTGTCCCTTCCCTAACTCAGTTAAAGCTAACCAACTTTCTGTTTTGGTAATTATTTCCTTGTCTGTATAATTTTACCACCCATGTATGCATTCTTAAAGAGCATAATTTAGTTTTACCTGATTTTGAACTTTATATGAATAGAATAGTATTCCGTGTTACGAATCTTCTTTTAGTCAACATTATGAAATTTATCTGTGTTTTTTGCCAGTAGCTGAAATATTTTTTTTTCCAGTTGTGGAAATATTTTTTGATTGATTTATAAGTAGTGTTCCAGTGTATGAATAAGCCATAATTTATTTGATTTGCTGTTAATGAACATTTACATTATTTCTTGGTTTCCATAAAGAGACATTCTCTTATAAAAACCTAATACCTTCATCACACATGAGAAAATTAATGATAAACCGCTACTAAGATCTGATACTCAATTCACCTTGAAATTAACCAAAATTTATTTTATAGTTCCTTTGTTCCCAACATAGTCAGTCAGAATCATGAATTATATGTGGTTATCATTTCTTAGTTACCTTTTATGTATAACAATCTTCACACTTTTTTTTTTGTTTTTATGACATTAACTTTTTTAAGAGTCCATGTCAGCTGTTCATGGAGTGTCCTACATTCTGAATTTGTCTTCTTTCTTCATAATGGCATTTAATTAGTTTTTCTAACACCCGTAATGCCTGGAACTTTGAAGCTGGTTCTTGTTAAGCCAATTTCAGTGACTAGGAAGCTCACAGAGACATGGGCAGTGCCAGATGTACAGTTTCACCTTACCTACATTCAGGGCTAATACCAGGGGCCTAGCAAGGCCAGATGTTAGAGTCTAGGAGAGGCGCTCTAGCCCTTCACTATCCCCCAGGATAGTGAAGGTAGAATCTTGGCCTTCTGCCTTTCAGTCATCTGAGTTTTCACTGGTTCAGAGAGTACTAGCCCTCCTCAGGTATAAGTTTTGTGATTGTAGCTGTGTGGCATAGCAGACTAGCAGCTTCTAGCTCTGATCTGCCATCACTTACCAGCATTAATTGCATTGAATATTAGGCTGTGGCTGTCCTTAGAATTCTGTAAGAAGCCCCCTTTTCTTTAGGATGCAAATTTGCAACTGATCAGTCTTATAACCAGATATTTACCTTTATATTTAAAGGTGTGTTTAGATTATGGTTAAACATTTTTGCAATACACGATGTTGTGTACTTCCTATGGCATTATACAGCAATAATGTGGAGTTGCCCCACTATTTTTTAAAAAGATTTGTTTATCTTATTTATTTTAGACAGAGGGGAAGGGAGGGAGAAAGAGAGGGAGAGAAACATCAATGTGTGGTTACCTTTCACATGCCCCTACTGGGGACCTGGCCCACAACCCAGGCATGTGCCCTGACTGGGAATCAAACTGGTGACCCTTTGGTTTGCAAGCCGGTGTGCTCAATCCACTGAGCCACACCAGCCAGGGCGAGTTGTCCCACTATTAATGCTGCTAAATTTGATCATTTATGGTGATGATAGTCATATCCGTACTATAGAGATGTTGTGTGCTTTGAGATTAATAAGTAGTGTCTTTTAATGAAAAAATTTTCTTGCCTTGATCAGTGTGGTTCAGCATCATCCCACAAAGTGAAGGGTCTCCTGTTCGATTCTCATTCGGGGCACATGCCCGGGTTGTAGGTCAGTCCCCAGCTGGGACAATGCAAGAGGCAACTGATCAATGTATCTCTCACACATTGATGTTTCTTTCCCTCTCTTTATCCTTCCCTTCCCTTCTCTCTAAAAAAATAAGTAAACTTTTAAATTTTTTTCTTACAATGGGCTGATGAGAAATGAAAAAAAAAATTTAGAGAGTATGGGCACTATAGAATACATAAAAGGTCAATTTTAAATCTTTATAAGTAGTGACTTAGCACCTACTCATATTAGAACTATTTGGAATCCTCACTGACTTGTTAGAGTTCAGAAACCCAGAATTAGTACTTGACAATTTGTCAGGTGCAAAGCAAAAACCTGTTAGCCACTTAGTGTTGTCTTTCAGCAAGGTGTTTGGTTGGGAAGGTAGTCTGCAAAGATATATATTAGAGACATTTGGCTTCTAAGATGGAATAAAAGATCAGACTTTCTTTTCCACCTAAAAAAAAAAACAAGACAGTGGACAAAAATATGTGTTTTGAATTCAAGAAGTAGGACATCAGGCAAGAAAAGGCAGTGATCCCTGAAAGATGAGAAACAAAATAAGAAAACTGTACAATTGCCCCAGCTTTAATTACTTTGAGAAAGTTTCCAGGGCGTAGCATGAGGTTGGAAGATAGAGCCTGGCAGATTCCTTGAGTTGAGTAGGTGGAAGTGAGAGTCTGAGGAGACAAAAGCAGCTAAGGCTCACAGGACAGACACCAAAGAGAGAGTGACACAAAGAACTCCGGAGATCTATAGAGGGTCCCTTTCAAGTACTTAGCTGAAATATGGAAGATATAAAGAAGACCCAAATTGAGCATGGCAGAAGGAAAGGTTAATATTAACTTGAAGAACATGGCAAGAGAAGTTATCTGAAATAAAATAGAGGAAAAAAAGAATTATAAACAGCGTTCATGAGCTATGGGATAACCTCAGGTGGCCTATTATTGCAAGTATTTTATTTCGTTCCTTTCCTAACCCTTGAGAAGAGTTGGAACTGCCTGGAAACTGAGCTGCTGAGGGGAAACCGCCTGACTTCTCCTGCTACAAAGGAATGTGCACAAATGCCAGGCATTCTGGCAGTCACAATCCAGTGCCTTCCTAAGCTGTGCAGAAGCAGCCTTGGAGTTAGGAGTATTTTACAAACAATATTTGTGTTAACTTTTTCCTCTAGAAACTCCATAAACAGAAAATTTTTTAATGATTATTTCGTTTTGAAATGTAGTCTAGAAGAAGTAATACAGATTTTTAGTTTTGGTTTCTGGTCCTTCATATATTTGACCCTTGTAAAGATGTTTTAAGTAAAATAATTGCATATACCTTATACACAAAAGAGCATGTACCGTGCATAGATTTAAAAAGTAGTGTGATACAAAAATAATAAAATGAAAATCTGTATAAATTATTATCTAACATGAGAAAGAGCACATTGCCAGTGCTGATGAAGCCCCTGCTTGCCCCTCTTTTTTAATACCCACTTTCTTCACCAGCGCAGTCACTGATCTGCAGTTAGTATATGGTACCTTAGGTCTTCATTGCATTTTTGCTACAAATATACTTAACTACTATATTTTGAATATTTTTTTACTGCATAGAAACAGAATTATATGTCTGTGCTGTCTATTTTAATGAATATAACCAAATTTATTTTCAATGCTATATAATATGTTACTACATCAGTATACCAAAGTTCATTTTTCCTTTCTCTTACTCCTAAACATTCAGATTTCCACAGTTTACACTTATATACAATACTGTAATGAACATTATATGTGACAGGTATATTCTGGGATGTATCTAGAGGAAATTACTAGATTACAGAATATACATTTTGAGATTTGTGAGATGACTACAAATTAACAAAATTGTTTTGTTCTAGTTTATATTTCTACCAGTAGTACATAAAAGTTCCCATAATAATACTTTTTATATTTGTATTTTTTTAACTGAAAGTTTGCTTGTTTTTACAGTGGTTCTGTACAGGTTTATACAATAGATAACACCACCGGAGCTATGCTGCTGTCTCATAAACTAGAGTTAACAGCAAAACAATATCCTGGTGAGTCCTCTGTTTTTCCTCCTCGTATTTTAACATGTTTAATTTACAGGTATGTGTAGTGAATGCTCATTTCAAGTGATTCATGCTATAGGTCAAATAATGTTAAAACATAAACAATATTCTATATGATCCAAGGATTTCCATGTAACTAGAGAGACTCCTGGGATACTACTTTTATCCCTTCATTTAATCCTCTCTCTTCTTACTTAGCTTTAGCCCCCATGTTCTTTGGGACTTTGCTCTATTCTCTGACCTGATTTCATTGCTTCTGTTATTTTTCCCTTCCAATTCAATTTATTCATTCAACAAGTACTTACTGAGTACTTTATACAGTCCAGACACTGTCCTAAATGCTAGACATGCAACAATAAATGAAACAAAAGTCTCTTTCTGCACCCCTTAGTGACTCATGAATCCTGTCCGCAAGATTAAGTTTAAAGTCCATGTCATTAGAAATGCTTTTGACTGAAACTAAAGGAAAGCCCAACTTACTGTGGGTTAAACAAATAGAATCTATTTTCTCAAATAGCAGAAAATCCAGAGGTAAGCTGCTGCTGGCATTCATTTGGCTTTTCCTTCACAAGGTAACACCTGAGCTCCAACCATTATGTCTCCATTTGAGTCAAGAAGGAAGGAGGAAACAGGTCATACCTTTTCTTTTATTTATTTATTTTTTGTTTGTGAGGGAAGAGTTAAGGCAAAAAAACTTTCTTAGAAGCAATTTCACTTACTACCTGCTCCAGCTGTCTTCCTTCCACTTATTTCTAATTGGCCATAATTATGTCACTACATTCAGACTTTTCCAGGCCTTCATGGCAGCAGTGGGCAAAGGAGAAGGAAGATGGGAATAGATGTTGGATTAAGCAACCAGTAGTGTCTGCCACAAACGTAACAAGTAAAGTCTTTTGCCAAATTTCTCTGACATTATTTCTTGGTTCACTCTGGCCTTAGTGTCTCCATAATTTCATCCTATGTTAAAAGGAATACCAAAAGTTCTGTTTATTAAGTATCTAGTTCTAAACAACCTAATACATATCTATGTCCTTGCAACCTAGTAGCATTTTCAAAAAGTAATATACATACATGGAAAGAAAAATAGTTTTGTTTTATTCTTCAGTAGCATTTTTTCTAACAGGACATGTGTGCTTGTTGGACTCTTAAACCTTGGAGTCAGATTGGGTACAGCCACTCATTTCCTGTTTCACATACTTCACTTTTTTTACATAAATCTAAATACCCATCTTCACAAAGATGGGTAAAATATCAAAATAAACATAGCATAACTGTGCATAATGTTGCATCTGTGAACTACCTGGAGCTAATGGTTTACATTGTGTCCAACAGATATATACAAGGGGGGAGCCAAAAATGGAATTTACTTACAAAAAATTGTGTATTTATTCTTACATGTTTAAGCTTAAGTCAGCTTCAGAGTACTCTCCATTTGATGCAATACACCTATCGAGACTTTTTTCTGCTGCTCAAAACAGTTTTTGAACTTGTCAATTTTGATGCTTTTTAGTGCTTTTGTCATTTTTTTGTTTCACCTCTTCCACATTGGCAAAACATTTCCCTTTGAGGACTTTTTTCATGTAGGGAAACAAAAGTTGCTTGGGGTGAGATCAGGTGAATAGGGAGGGTGGAGCACATGGGTCATGCCATTTTTGGTCAAAAATTGCTGAACACTCAGCTGTGTGGGCAGGTGTCGTCATAAATCACACATCACGAAATAGACATTTTGAAAGAATCTTCAAAAAACATTCACTGAAGCTAAATGCAGCCTCTCACAACAATGCCAGCTAGTACACTGATATGGACAGGTTCCTAGAACACTCACTTAGTGGGGGAGGCCTGCACTGCAAGGGGCTCGCCCTCCAGAAGATCATTCTGGTTTTTTTGGGGGGATCCCCCCTTGTATATTATTGTATTTCTCTTGAAAATAATCTCTTGGGATCCCTTGCGAATTTTCCACAGTGCTGTGGAGTACCTTGGCACGCAGGGTAGGAACTGTAGTCTTAACGCTTCATTTAACTACCAAATTACCTGTGGATTCTTGAGAGTTAGTCTTTGTCTCATGTCTTCTCTACCTGAAATATCCCATATTTCTACGTGGAGGGTATATATTATCTTGCAAGACACAGCTCAAGTGAAATCTTTTTTTTTAACCAAACTAGATAGAGTACTATTCCCTTTTGTGCTCCTTTGCTCCTTAAGTTTTTATCATTCTTATTCTATAGCCTTAAAGATCTGCATATTGTAGTTTTCTCTAAGGATGGGTTTTGCAGCAACTTACAAGAACAGAGTAATATTTTGATTGAGGTTTCTGGCCCTTCTATTTTTTTTTGTTTTAATTCATACTTCTGTTGCGCTGTCGAATCCATTACCTACCTGCCACTTGTGGCTCTTTAAATTAATTGAAATTAAAGAAAATTAAAACATTATTCCATCAATTGCCATATCTAAATGTCCCATAGCCACATGTAGCTAGTGGCTATGAGACCAAGCAAATAGAAGATCACTGCAGAAAGTTCTGTTGATTGCCTCCATGGGACAGCACCGAATCGAGTTTTTCAGATTGACCTTTAGTTATCCCCTGCCTCTCAATCATATGGTCTTTGTTGTGGGAGAACTCTGCCTCCTTGAATTATATAAATTGGGACTATAAACCTGCTTAAGATGTAGGGAGATTTGTATTGTCCTCCTACGTCCCCAACAGAGACAAGCTTCCTTGTTTTTTCCTAGCTCCATTACCTGATTTTTACAGGTTGCAGTACTTGAAGAGTCCTTGCATGATACAGCAGCTTCCATTCTGATCCCCAGACTCATGCTGGCCTGAGACCCCCTGTTTATTTTTGTATAGGGG
>PVKM010038030.1:0-14246 GCA_004027735.1 Carollia perspicillata
CTTGCAATACTATTCTTTCCCTACCACGAGGCTTCTACCATGGAAAATAGACATAACTTTTACAAAGGGTGATCATGCGATTGGCCACCATTCTGGGAACACTCGCTTTAGCTAACACAGGTGTTCGGGGGACCTTACCCTGCTCCCTGACACCACAACGGGGGTACGAGAAGGAAGGCCAGTGTGCTCCTGGTGTGTGCTCTGGACACGTAATTTTAAAAATCCAACTGATTCTCATGGAAACTGAAAAATTCATAATGAAAACATCTTAATCTATACAACCTAAGGTAAAGTGTTTGCAAATACTTGAACTAGCCTGCTAACGGTTTTATAATCCTTCCCCAAGAATGGAACCTGAATGTCAGGAAAGCCCCCACCAGCAGATACGTGTGTCAGACGAAACCGAAGATGAAGCGGGTGCACAGACGCCTGCCAGTGCCGGGCTCTCACAGCGCAGCGGCCTGGGTCACCATCCCTTCAGATATATTGCAGAGTAGCTCTTAGTGGAATTAGCTGAGGGGTTTGCCAGAACTGTGACTGTATAAAAATATTCTATGCAGTGCCAACATCCCGATACTTCAGACTCGGTCACTCTGCTTGGTCAGTTTGAGCAGGACCTCAAAGAATGCGTGACACTCACTCACCGATTTCCCCCCATCGCTCTGTTGGTGTCACTGATGACAGGCACAATGAGAACATACATGGTCAGTATTTCACCCCAGGGTCAGCAAGTGAAAGTATATTTCTAGGGACACTTTGAAAATTGTGGACTACTGGTAATTCTTGGAAAAAACAGGGGGAAAAGGGACAACATCACTTCTCTATTAAAAAAAAAACACCCTGACATTAATCCCCAGCTAAGAATAACAAAATGAACATAATTTGACCACATATGATAAATGCGATTGCCCAAAAATTTAGAGGCGAATCTTTAAAGCCTCCAGAGTTGTCCATCTTTATATTACCAACCCTCGTAGGAGCTCCTGGAGTCAGGGATTTTCCCGACATCCTGCTCCTGCTTGGATCTCCGGCAGGTGACCCACCCCTGGAGTATAGCGCGTGGCATGTTCTCTCCACTTCGCTGAGCTGAGTAACATACAGACAACATTGAGCCACAACTGAACCCCTAAGGTGGCAGTTTTCAGACGAGATCGGGCGTGTTCAGGGTGGTGTGGCCGCAGGCAGGCAGTGGTTTTCAACCGGTGTGCGGCAGCGCGCTGGGGCGCCACGGGAATGTGTAGAACATGCGACACCTGACTGCTAGGTCAGGGGCACTGCCGTCTTTCCCTCAGATCATCGAATGGGAAACGACGACAGACAGCACTGCAATGGCTGTCCGATGTGAATGAATCAATATTAGTCCTATTTTTGTCAGATCATCAAAAACTATGTTTTTGGTATGGTGCAGAATTTCAGTAATTTGTTTATGTGTGCTGTGAGATGAGAAAAGTTCAAAATCGCTGCTCGAAGGGTTGAAAAGAGCCATAATGACCCGACCATAACATGTTCCAAGTGAACACTTTGCATCCCTCATAAAATTCTCCCAAGAAGGGAAAATCTCCATGTGCCATGTGACCAACTGGCTGAAAACATCGCAGTGTACTTTGTCATGGCATGTAGTTCTGCTGTAGAGACTTGGGAGGACTGGCCTGCATCCAGTTCGTATAAGAAATTAACTCTGTCAAGGTCTCTGAAGATAAGGGCTCAGGCCAGTTTGCGTGACTGTGGTCACAACAGCATGGCCAGTGTGAACGAGCTCACAAGGAAGGAAGAGTGCCTCCTTCGTAACGAAAGATGTGTGTGCACAACTGCAGCCAGCCTCAGCAATGCACGAACAAAGAGGGCAGAATTACTTGAATGTGGTCACCCAAACTGACTCCATGTTTATGGAACTGGTCTGTGAACGCTGATTAGATAAGGAAAGAAATGCCGCCAGGACTTAGAGAAAAACATTTTGCACCAATTGATGGTGAGACGCTGCTAGGGCATACAACATCCTTCTCGCTACACAGATGGCTTGCAGTGAAGCGGAGTCTCTCGAGTCTTCTCCTGATTCATTCCTTGGAGTTTACCTTTTTCCTGGATATTTTTAATAACAGGATTTCGGCCACTGCATATCAAGACCACCGAGGAGGCCATGGAGCCAGATTTGGGAGAAGTCACTAGGGGTGTGAGGGTCATCTTAGCATTGTGGGTAGGAAAAGGCAGCTGGCTGACTGCAGGCTCACGTTGCTGTGGTCTGTGGGAATTCCAGACCGCGGCATGAGCTCAGCCCTCCGAGGAAGAAGTGCACACACGAGGGAGAACAGAGTGCTGGAAAGAATAGTAACAAATGAGTCGTTAGACGGAGGGGGCAGGACAGCAGTCACTGGTATCCTTCTGCTCCATTGATAGATAGTTAAGGCTCATCTTCTATATTTCTTGTCAATGATTCACAATGTTCATTTAAAGAAATTAAAGCTGACTATTTAAGGTCAGAAATTCCAGGGGAGGGGGGAAGCTCACTTATGTATTAAAATGTATAAAGCAAGGTTTTTATTTGTCTTAAATTATCCACACTAACAATTAAGAATTATGTCCTTTTATTATGGTTTCTCCTTGCATGTTTATTACTATATTACACAATTGCAGAACTCACCTATTATAACTGGTAGTTATAACTTTTTTGTTTTACTTTCTGAAGAGAACCTTAAAAATGTATTTCTCATGACAGAAGATAGTTATACGTAAACTCTTAAGGAAAACCTAAGTGAAAATAATACAAAAGTTTATATGTATATATATAGGTGTGTATATACTTTCACATTGCTTCCCCTTATCAAGGAAACTCCAATTGTTCAAAACATGATGAGTTTTAATTTGGGAGCCCAGCCTGACACACAGGAGAGCAAAGGGTTTGACTGTCTTACTGAATGAAGAGAATTTGTGTTCTGGAAAACCTACAAGCTTGAATATTTGGTCCTACAAACTGCCTATGTAACTTGGATTGTCTTCTATGCTACTCTGTGTTTTACTTTTGCAAATGAAATCACTTAACAAATACTATCTCCGTGTCTTTGCTAAGAAATAAATATCTAACTTGTGGGTAAATGTGATGGGTATTATAAAGCTTATGATGCTTTATTTTAATTTATTGATTTTAGAGAGAGAGTGGAAGGGGGGATGGAGAGAGAGAAACAGCAGTTTGTTGTTCCACTTATTCGTGCATCCATTGGTTGCTTCTCTTCTGGGCCCTGAGCAGGGATGGAACCCCCAGCTTCGGTGCATCAGGACGAAGCGATCTCGAATAACCAGCTGAGCTACCGGACAGGGGAAGCTCGTGATATTTTACATTCTGAATGCAACAGTTGTAAATAAACTTGTTGATTATCATCTAGTTTTAGGACTTAAATTGCTCTGTAAAAATGATTCTCATTATAACCCTTAAAATTTTCACTGGAGAATTTCTATACACAGTATTTGAAGAGAAACAAAAAGAGTAATCTCATTCCCTTGCTCAGTTAATGCATAAAGTAAAAGCGTTATTAATAGGTGTCCACAGAGTGCTATTAATTATGTGATTTTTATGAAATACTTCAGTTTACTTTCACAGGAAGACATTTAGTATTAATACCCTAATTTTAGAGATGGAGAAACTGATACGTAAGATATTAAATTACTTACTTAAAATCACACAACATCTGAATGATAGATCCAGAATTGCAACTTGCTTTTATAGTATAGTGTAAATAATATTAAATGATGACATGTTTTTCACTCACTGTCTTATTGACATAGAGAAATATCTGTTCCCTTCTGGAATTTATTGCCCTATAACTTAACTCTCAGAATAATCACTACTTCTATAAACCTTAAAACAGTCCACTTTTATTATAAATATTATATTCTTAATCCTTGAAGATTTTAAGTTTATATCAAGATCCATGCATTTTACATATGGTCATAACATGGTATTTTACATGTGTTTAGGTAACTGATAGTGAGTGAATGAATACTTCCCATAAGTTATTGTCTTTTGTAAAATATCAGAAAGATTTACTAACATCGTGCTCTCCAGTTAGAAATGACTGATTATATTAAGTAAGCAAATGTGGGATTGTCAGCTCACCTTGCTGTAACAGTAAATTAAAAATTCATTATTAGCTTCTCCTTGCTATTTCTGTCACATTAAGCCTTCTAACCCGGACCTCCTGGTTGTCCTGTTCTGTAAACTTTCATTAATGGTTTTACATATAGGCACACACACAAGCACACACACACGAACACACACACACACACACACATCTCCCGATTGCTAATAACTGCACTTGGGCTCAACAACGGCTGCCACCTCTGCAGAGAAAGGCTCGCTCTCATCTTTGCAATCTAGCCCTTCAATTCCTCAAAACTCAATTCTGGGTTTTCTAGCCCCACCCTAATTATGAGTGGCATGACTCTTCAAAAAAAGAAAGACATCCCTATTTTTGTCCATACTTCCTGTGTAAACATGCCAATTATTCTGTATATCTAGTTCTTGTCTAAAAAAGATTCTAAAATTTCTGGAAGAAAGGCACTATGTCTTATATGTGCCCTTAAAAATGACCCAAACTTGTAACCCTCTGTAGATGTTTGGTAAGCCCTTAACAAATATTAATTGGAGTACAAAAGTAGAAATACATTACAATGGTTAATGTCTGTTTTTAGGTAAATTTGGGGCTTAAGTGTTCTATCGCTTTTTTGCCAATGTTTACAGCGATCCAGTCACTTTGTGTTGTGTGAACCTCTCACAACATCAGCAGACGTTCAGTTACAATAGGCTGACAACAGATTTAGTCACGTCAAGGTTTATTTGTGTAGCCATCTTGTCAGACCATATGCAGAGATATTGGATCTATGGGAATTATTGTCAGTTCGCGAACATTCATCTCAGGATGGGAGAAAGCCAAAAGAGAGCTGGACTCTCATGAAGCGTTCCTGATTTCAGCACCAGAAGTTCAGAACTTGAAATTCAAACAGCACATTACATGTGATTGCATCTGTTAAGCTCTGCTCTCAGGGACTCTAAGTACTTGCTCTTGGCCTTCTGTGTATATTTCTTTTTTCCAAGTTGAAAAATCTTTAGTGGAGTTTTTGCAAGATATTGTTGCCATTAATAAGTATCCTAAAACACATAATGACCATAATGCTTCACAGAAAGTGAAACAGATCATAAGAGTTCTACCATTCATTATTCATTCATATGAGCCAATAAAACAAGAAAATAAGTGGATTTATGGTTATAACCATAAATCCTTTGGTTTACACTCCTTTATCTGAATACTTAAAAGCAAGCTACCTAATCATTAGGAGTTTTTTAATTGTACATGAAAACAAAATGTACTATGATCAGAATGTGGGGCTCAGAGATAACAAAACTAGACCAGGTCTGTACCTGGGTCTAACTAGACAGGTGGTGGGTTGGGACCCAAGGGAAGGGCCTGCCCACAACCTGGGAAAGGATGGAGAATACCTAACTAGTTGATAATATCTTCTTTGCTTAAAAAAAGTTTTGCTGTAGAGAGAAAAGTTATTGATGAAGCAATAGTTGTTGGTAAAAAAAAAACCAAAAATCCCAAAATCCTTCTGAGAGAATTCAGTCCTGCTGCTACAGGTCATTGTGAGGCCCCTGAGGAGGCCTGAGGGGACCTGGGAGAAAGGAGAGGGCAAGGCAGGGGCCACCCACACCTCGCCTCTCCTCACCCCATACAGGAGGCAGACCATCGGTGTAGAAGAGTAAAGGGAGGGGGCGGGGAGGGCAGAGCTGGTTCTCATGTGTTGTGTACATAACGTTTGATTGTTTCATCCAGATTTTTCAGACAACAGTTGCTTACTGCTTACCTCCACACATTGTTCTCTCTGCCAGGGACACTGCCTTCTCCCTGACATGGGGCCAGGACAGCTGGGTGTTAGTTCCCCTCTAAAGAGCAACCTTACAAAGAATAAGGCCAGGCTTGGTACACTGTGTAGCTGTTTTCCCTGCTTGACCTTCTTAAATTCCTGTGAGCATTCTCACGTAATTATTGCCCAGATAGTAAAAAATAGTGAATGACTTGCATTAATACACTGGTAATAATTGCTCATTCTAAAATAAAACTTTTAATGCAGATAAGGTCACCTGCGGTCTTAAGGACAGTCTCCCCAGAGGGGACAGCTGTGGGAGTCCCCTTGGCTCAGTGCTCACAGCATTCTGGGAGGCCACAGTCATACCCTGGGTGCACATACACACACACACACACACACAGTGGGTATTCACTGAGTTAACTGATAGGCAACTTAACCAGTTTTGACTATGCAGAGAAGCCCATTTCGGATACCCTTTCATGTGCCTGGGACTCTGATCCAGACAACAGTTTCGAAATCAGTATTTTAAACCCATGGGCAAAGACTTGCTGCCATGGCCTTGTTGGGAGTAGGAGTGGATGCTCATATCTCCTGGTAATGGTGGAGTAAGGATTTTCTCAGAGAAGATAGTAGATCTTGGCTAACAGTTTTTCAGGGGCGGTGCTGCTATGGGATGAATTGTGTCCCCCCCAAATTCATATAGTAAAGTCCCAGTATGCCATCTGCAAGCCACGGAATGAGGCATCAGAAGCAACCAATCCTGCCCACACCTAAACCTTGGACGTTTAGCCCCAGGACTATGAGAAACTAAACCTCATTGTTGAAGGCACCCAGACTGCAGCACTTTGTCCAGGCCAACTGAGTAGAGTGACAGTCACCCTTGCTTTCAGCAAGTATGAAGCCACAAGCTCCTTCTGTTCAGGGGAGTCAGAGCCTTCCTGAGTCAAGCCAGTGCTCCTTGGTGTCTGAGTCACCCGTGCCAAGGAGGAGCTGGGCCTCACATAACAACTGAGTGGTGGCTGGTCTCCGGGAGTTACGTCACCTCAAACCAAGGACTGCAACCAGAGTTCTGCTTGTGGGCAGATGTTATCTGTGGGAACTCTGTATGGTTACTGTTCACCTGTTGGTAAGAGGCTGGTAACGTTCACATCACTGCTGGTGATGGAAAACCACTGACAAGAGGGATCGCTGCAACCCAGGGAAGGACTCATGAAGGTCTGACTGCTTGTGGCCCCTGGGACAGCCGAGGGGGAAATCAGCTTACTCGAAAATCAAGCGCCTGGCTGAAACCCGAGTTCCAGCCATGACAGAGCTGCTGACCAGGACTGCAATGTCAAACTGGGCACACAGCAGATGAACTTGGGAAGTCCCTGCAGCTCTGACTATTGCAGGAACAGGGGTGGCCAGGCATTTTAGGAAGAACTCAGTGAATACCCTGGGGAGGTACCCAGGAACCTCACTGACCTTGCTGGGCAGGTTTCCACGGGCTGCCTAAGCACTGGCCGAGGAACGTTCAACGTGAATTGGATTCTGTCCCTCGAAGACCCAGCATCGCTCAGGGAGGGATGATTAGGAAAAGCAACAGACTTCAGAGAGCGCCTTATCAGTCTTCTGGTGCCACAGCTTCCTGGTTTGTTTCCATGATGGGTATGGGATTTTAATAGCATAAGTTAGGAGAGGGTGCCAGAGAGCCGACCCTAAAATTCACATGCAAATGCAAGACAGCTGGGGTAACCACATATGTCTGGAAAAAGAACAGAGTGGTTGGTCTAAAACTTACCAATTTCAAAGTTACCACAAGCTAATGAAACCAAGGCAGTCAGTCCTGGTGTAAGATGGGATCTGTACAGATTGGAGTAAACTGAGAGCCCATAAATAAACTCACACATCTACAGTCCATTGAGTGCTGACCAGGACGCCACGACAATTCACTGCGTGGTGAATCGTGCTTTTCACAAATGGTGCTGGGATAACAGTGTGTCCAGTGGAAAATAATAACCCCTGACACACATCATAGGAAAAGTTAACTCAAAGTTGATGGAGGACATAAATTTAAGAGAAAAAACTGTCAAATTCCTAGAAGAAAATATGTGTATGTCTTTGTGACCTTGGACTAGGCAATGGTTTCTTAGCTATGACACCTAAAGCATAAGAAACCAAAGAAAAACAAATTGGACTTCATCAAATCAAAAACTTTTATACCTCAAATGATACTGTCAAGACAATAGAAAGATAAATACAGAGTGGGAGAAAATATTTGAAAATTGTACATCTGGTAAGGGTCTAATATTCACAGCACAAAAAGGCATCTTACAGCTCAACAATAAAAACATAACTCAATTACAAATGCACAAACTTTGAACAGGCATTTCTCCCAATATCTTATTCAAATGGTCGCGAGAAGATGCTCACCACCATCCCTCACTAGGTAAAACCACAGTGAAATAACATTTCATAAATACTAGGATGACTAATAAAAATGTGCAGTAACGAATGATGAGGATATGAAGAAACTGGAATCTTGAGACATCAGTGGTAGGAATGTAAAACAGGTCAGCAACTTGAGAGCACAATTTGGCAGCTTCTCAAAAAGATGAATGATTATGGAGATAACCGAGGAAGGCCGGAAAGGGACATCGACGGCAAAAGAAACGTCAAAAATAATTTCGGGGTCCGTGACCCAGCAGCACCCGCACCACTGGGAAGGTCTGGAAATGCTGCAGCGGAGCCCCTCTAGGGTCTTCCCAAGGCCTACGTGCACACCAAGGCGTCAGGAGCTCTGGTCCGCAGCTGAGGGATGAATGGGACCCTGAGCAGGAAGCCCAGGCAGAGCGCGGCAGACAGCACAGAACCACCCTGCGGCCCAGCTAGTCCTGCATTCCTCCCAGGAACCCTGCGGGAGCCCCTCCTTGCGGAGCTCAGATGACTAGCGTCCTGCTTGGGTTTGGACTGGCCAGGTTACACATGTACAAGCAAATGAGTCACAGTAACAGACAACAGTAGAATTTACTCTTTTCCTGACACTATTTGCTGGGAAGTTAGGCATTTTCTAAATTATTCCAGATAAGTGCCCTTTCCACAGCTTTACCCATAATATAATTTAGCCTCACCAAGTATAAAAATAATGCCCAGCTAGTAAATGATAGAGCAACATTTGAAAGAAAGAGGAAAAACGGTTTTTAAGTCAACAGAAAATTAAACCTGTGCTGTTGTATTTGCTTCAAGCCCTAGAATTGCTAACCATAATTACTAGTGTTGCAGAAAATAAATAAATCTCTATGAGATCAACTAAGAGAATGCAAATAAGGAAGATTTTGTTTTGGGGCTTGGCAGTGATGAAAAGAAATAGTTACACTTTTCTTAAATCTTCTAGTCCCTGTACGAGGCCCTCACCTGCATCAGCAGAGCACTGCCCTTGCAGCGACCTTCGGCGCTGTCCCTGTCACGTGGAGATTAGCGGAGGGCCACTCTTCTGTACCCATTATTAGCTTAAATCTAGTGTTTCCCAGAGCCAGCACCAGGGGCTCGCTCAGTAGCTGTGAGAGCAAACAGCAGAGTTCCTAGCGGTGCAGGGAGCCTGGAAGCTCTTCTCCAGGTACAGAGCTGGGCGCTCTGGCCCCGCAACCTCCTAGAGGAGACCCAGTTCCACAGTTGTGCACCGAGCCCGGCAAGCCGCTGCTGTCTGCTTGGGTTATCCTGAAGGCCACCACCCTTCCACCAGTGCAAGTGTATGCACCCTTTACATCATAACCAAAGCTGCAAAAGCAGCAAACGAAGCTGGTCCCTACCAAGCGAATTTTTCATTCATAGAGCAAATAATGCAAGCCACTAACTTCTTAGAGGGAAATCTAAATAAAATCTGTACAAGACTACAGAGTATAGAGAAAACTTAATAAAGATGAGCCGTGAAATTATCATCAGGTACAGAATAATTCAATTTCTAGTTATTTGCACTCAGCTATTTATCAATTTGAACATATATTTCATATTTTCTAAGCTAGCTTACATATATATAACAATCTGAAAATAACTATGTCATATTTTAAACACATGTATGATTCTTTATTTTTTTAAAGGCATCGTTTATTTATTCTTAGAGAGGAGAAGGGAAGGAGAAAGAAAGGGAGAGAAACATCAATGTGTGGTTGCCTCTTGCAAGTCCCTCCACTGGGGACCCGGCCCACAACCTAGGCATGTGCCCTGACTGAAAATCAAACCACTGCCCCTTTGGTTCACAGGTTGGCACTCAATCCAATGAGCCACACCAGCTAGGGCTATATGATTCTTTTAACAAATTGGTTTAATATGAGATGGTAGCACACAATATTTTCACACTGTGTGATGGAAACTTCAGAAATTATCATTTGTCCATATAAGGCATTTGCATTTGTCAATGAGTTTGGAGAAGTAACTGAGGGAATTAAGTATCTATGGTCCAAAGAACAGGACCTTAAGTAATTTACAAACTTTCAGGTGGAGAAATTTTGTGTGGCATCTAGATGCCAATCTGGAGTCAGTAGGTGATGAAACAATAATGCAGACAAATTCTAAAGCACTAATTTCTAACGATATGTTTTTTAAAAATTAATCTCAAAAGAATAAATAAAAAAAAAACCCAAGAAACTACGGTATTGGGTTGTAGGTCACCTGCTAAACTCTTGGGGGAGCTCTTTTCATTCCATCCTCGGGAGAAACAGCCCGGGCGGGTCAGGGGAAGCTGAAGTTCTGACCAGACGCCAGTCAGAGCCCCTGCGGACGGGGTTTCAGGGTGACAGCAGAGGAGCTCAGAGTGCTCTTCCTCTTCTGCTGCAGGTCAAGGTGGTCTGCCAACTACGTCTGCCTGCAGGTGTTCTCGTACTTGGAAGGTAAAGCTATTACTCAACTAGGGGTTCGCCATTTGGGGTGCTCTATTTAAGGACAAGATGTGGTTGTCCCAAGGTAGTTTTTTAAATTGATTTGAAGTGACAGGGAGTTCACATCCAAAGCTCTGTTTACAGGAAGGGAGCCTTAGCCATTGCTTATATCATTATATAGCTGTGTTGATTTCTTCTTTGCTGCTGGCTACATTTATGTTGAGTTCCTGTCAAGCTCATCCTGTTTATAGCTGACCTGCAAAATACTGTGCTGTATTTTGACATTTAGCAAGAATAGCATTTAGTAAGACTGGTGCAGACCTTGGACCTTTGTCCTGTCCAAGAAACCAATGGACACAGTGCAGATGTCCAACGTGCTGGAGATCATTTAGGCAAGCTTCCCACCAGGTCCAAGGAAGAGCCACCCACAGTCCTTGAAACTGGCCTGCAGGAGGTTCCCTGGCCTGACATCTTATTTGGGCCGCACGATGAAGGCAAAGAATAGCCTTCTGGGTGTTTGTTTATTTCTGTTTGTTAGTCTGTTTTGTTCAGCATGGTTTTCCAAAGTTGCAAATCTGTTAAAGTTGAGTTTGCATCACTAACTGGTAATAAATAGCACAGTTGCTGAATGTCCATTTATGACACATCATTTGGAACAGAAGGGGCAATGGCAGTCACATTTTAGGGAATCGCTAACCAGAGATGATAAGCGGCCTGTTTTAACACCTCTGAAACAGCTGAAGAGCAAGGCCACACATCTGCCTCCCACCGAGATGTGCAATGTGTGCCAGATTTATGCTGCCTCTGAAACGATTTAAAATAAAAGAAATACTAATTTTCAAGACATTGGCTATCAGGCCATAAAAGATGGTGATCTCTGAGATTGAAAGAAATGAGGTGAACTTCATGGCTGCCCAGCTCACTGTCCGAAGGGAGTCTGCATGCTCTGGTACAAGCGGGGGCCTGGGAAAGCCTGTCCAACTCCCACAGCTGAGGAGATGCAGCTGGTGGCTGTGGAGGCCACACAGGAAGCTGCCCAGGGAGAGAGCCGCAGACGCGCCCAGGGGCCTCCCGCGAGCAACTCAGTCTGGGCTGGGAAAGAGGCCCCTGTGGAGGGGTGACTCTTGCTGCACATGGGGGTGTGCTGCTCCCACCAGCCAGTGTAGGGGCTCTCAGCAGTCCTGGGCACTGGACAGCGTAGCTGGAAAGGTTTTACCTCGGCATGAAGCCAAGAAAGTCCTCGTTAAGTGTTGTTTTCATCCTGACTAGCAAACTTAAACCAGGAACCAAAAAGATCAAACTGTTTTCAAACGATGTAACTGCCACTCAGATGAGGCCTAGGAATATTTATTGAAATATAAAAAATTTCAACACCAATCAGGTAAAACCCACAATGTCTGGCACACCTAAAAATACCATTAAAAAAACACACACAGGAAAATGGTATGTATGATGAGGATAAAAACAAATCAGTCAAAACCAAATCGGCTTTCCACTTGTGGGTATTTAGCTCAAGGAAACAAAAACTCTAGTGTGAAGATATCGGCCCGACTGTGCTCTCTGCAGTGTGACTGTGTCCATCGTGGATGAGCGGATAAAGAAGAGGCGGCACATGTAGACCGTGGAACAGGACGTACCAACAGAAAAAACAGAATCTTGGCAGTTGTGGCAACATGGATGGACGGCCAGGTTCCAGGCCCAGCCGGGCTCCTCCCCTGGCTGCTGGGCCACTGGATCCACAGCCACCGTGGAGCTGGGGACACAGCAAGATAAAATGTCACACATCTCTGTCCTTACTGAGATTTTGCTAGTTTTCTTGAATAAATTGTTTTCTGACTATTGCAAGACTTTGGTTGATATCCAGGGTATCAAAAAATGACATTTAACTATTTTTGTTGCTTTTATTCAGTAGCTGTTTTGTTCTAAACATGCTTTTCCTTGATAATTTAATCTTACATTCACTGTATATAGCAAAACTGTATACTTTGCTATTTATTTGAATATTTCATATTTCAATTAATCTACCATATTCTATTTTTATTTAAGCTGATTTCTCTTTTGTTCGTTCATCTTTCCTGCCTTCTGTTGATTTAAGATTTTTAAATGATTTCTTATGTACTGTAGAATTTTTACATTTTTTATTCTTTCTCAGTGGTTTCCTTGAGTATTTAATATGTCCATTTGACCCCAGCTTTCTCCCACAGCAGAACCTCAGAGCGCTGTGACTCTCGCTACTTAACCACCATTTCTCATGTTGTTGTTCCAGGTATCAGTCCTCCTGGTTATTAACCCTCCAAAATAGTTCATGTTATCATTGCTTTTTTTTTCTGTTGATGGTAATTTAATTTATGTTTAACAACTAACCTCTTAACATGCAATTTTCTCTTTATCCTACTTCAGAATGATGGGGTTAACATCTATCCTTCCTTCTAAAGTACAGTCCAGCTTATTACTCTTTCAGTGACCCCTGGAACAGATGGGGCCTTTTTTTGTGGTGTGTGGTGTTTTTCTTTCCACCACTGGGACCCTTGAATCATAGCTGAGTTAATGCAGAGTTGAGAGTTGTTTCCTTCAGCACCTTGGAGACCGTCTCCTGCAGCTTCTGTCCTTGTTGGGCCCTGAGCTCTGGTCTCAAGTCTGGTCACAGCTCCACGTAGGGAGTTACTTTCTTCTCTTTGTTCTTTGCTTCCTGCCAAGTCTCAACACTATGTCCAGAGGTGGCTTCATCTCTGCTTTCCCTGATGTTTTATCTAAATAGTCATGCATTTAATCAGATCGTAAAAAAGTATTTGCATGTCGCTCATTACCCATTATCTTTATTGCTCTTTCGCCACTGCTATTAGAGTCTACATGCCCAGCTTTCTTATTCCATTCTTCCTGCCTCCACCTCCAGCTTCCTTATTATCTCTCCACCTTTGTTTGTATGAATTATAGGTAATTTCCTAAAATCTATCCCAACATTTAACAATGCTTTCTTCATTTGTGTATGTATGATATTTAACACATTCACTAAATTGCAATAAAAATTGCGATATTTGGTTTTGGTTGAAGAAGTTCTATCTCAAACCATATTATTTATGTGAACAGTGTTTGCTCATTCATGTGATTTTTATTCTTTCAGTATCTTTAATAATGTTAAGTATAAATACTGCCTAGTTTTGTGTGTGCGTGTTATCCCTGTTGGAGCTCGTAGGACTGGACTCTCCCGTGTGCTGGGCTCACCTGTAATGCACATGCACCTTGTGTCCTCTGCACGTTTGTTATCACTGTCTCCACCGCAGGGCTGTTTCCTCCGTGGGAACAACCCAAGCCCTGGTTTTGGAAAGATCCCTCAGACTAGTGTTGAGTTTGTTCTACCAGGTGCAGCAAAGTTCTCGCTGGTCCTCACAATTTAGGCTTACTTTTGATTTTAGAGGACCCTGGCACATAGTTAGGCTAAATTTACTCTAAATCTATGTAAAACACATGGTTCTATTGTCCATAGGATCCTGTTTGTCAACCGTGGACACCAGGCAGCCTGGCTTTGTTCTGTGG
>PVKM010038031.1:0-14245 GCA_004027735.1 Carollia perspicillata
CTGCTGTGGAGTTATTTTTGGCTCCCTTCCCTCCAGCCCTGGGGTCTTGCCTGCTCCTCGACAACCATTAGCAGCTGTTAGAAGGGGCTTTCAAATGCCTGCTTCTTGCTGAAGTGCTGTGACACCGGTTTTCTAAGAACCCAACTGCACTGAAGAGGAGAGAGAAAAATGGCAGAAGAGTTACAGAAACCCCCTGCATTTGAGGAGTCAGGTTTTTCTCCCCTTTGTGCAAGAAAACAGCCTCTGACAGAGCTGTAGAGGTGCTGCCCAGCCGAGTCTCTGTGGAGGCTAATTCAAGTGAACTCATGGGGCAGCCCCAGCGATGGCCCTGGGTCATCCTCAGAGACACCATCAAGGATGCATCCTTGGCACAAGAATTTTAGCATCCCACCCTCCCTGAGCTGCTGCCACTTTGCTGCACCTGACGTTCTGGGCCAGTCAGAGAGGAAATGGCCTGTCACCACAGAGGCTGGAAGCTGCTGCCAGGGCCCCTGAGGCCCCCTGCAGCCTGGGCCCCATTAGCTTCCTCAGGAACCCATTGCTGCCACTGAGTCTCCCTGGTGGCCTCCTCGGGTGTCAGATCCCTACAAAGGACTGAGAACTACCGTAGACATTGGGAAAATTCTGTGCTCCTTGTGAACGTTAATCCATTAATCCCCACTAGCCCCAGTAAGATAACGACGTTATTGCAGATCAATAATTAATGCATCAAAAGAAAAGAAAATCAGCTCTGGATAATAAAATAGTATTTTTAAATAATAAATGAAAATAGTAACACTTCACATCTATAAACACTTTGCCACTTTGTAGGGAGGTAAAAATATACACATATTTTACTGTGTATATGCACACTTTTTTGCCCAAATTTTTGAAGGAAAAACAAGGACGTGCATTATACACGTATAGTACCTGAAATACCTTGTATCTGTTCTTGTGTTTTGTAATTATTCATTACATAAAGTTTCGTGCACCATAATATGTTAAAAAAGAAATGCTAAAGTTCCTTTATACAAAAAACGAGTATCTAAATATAAATAAATAAATAATTGAATTAAAAATTTAAAGATGTTTTCCCCTGAAAGCTTCAGCCGAAAATGTGGGTGCGCATTATACACGGCAGAACACGACACTTTGCTCTTTAGAGCGCCCACCCCCAGCAGGAGAGTCACACTCAGCTCTGCCCCCATGTGTCACACCAGAAAATCTGCCAGGCCACGTCCCGATGTCGTCCACTTTAGCCCTTAGCCAGAATAATTGTTCAGGCTCCTAAATCTCAGTATTTCCAAAATATGAGCATGTGTAGCACAGTATGAAGTGAAATGATTCCAAGCAGTATATGAAGAACTTTTTTTTTTTTTTCCAGAATCACTGTGTTCATTTTAATACATACTAGACAAAGTGAACCTGAGAGTTCCCAGGTAGTATTACTCGGGACAAGTTTCTTTATGAGCTAAATGTGTGTAAAGAAGAAAGTGAGTTGCATTAGAGAAAATATTTTAGATTGTGATGTGGGTCTAAGTGTGTATATTTCAGGCAATACTCCATAATTCAGTACTTTTTCTGTCCACTAGTCCTGTCTTGTACAATCTCTATTCAAAGAAAGCCACAGTGGCATTTTATTGGGAATGCAGGGTCACCCTATTTTCCTAAGTTTTGTATAAAATATAGGAACAGGCTTCTTGTGTTAAGTACATTAGGATGAAAACAATTTTCGTTTATATTTGTGTGTGTTTCTTTCAATCAGCCATTCCAGGTTACCTGATTTGTGTATTTCTTCCAGAATATCCTAGCTCCCCTCCTTGGGTCCCTAAGCAGCTATACCCCCACCTCACCTGTTTCTGTATCCTCCTCACGGTGAAGATAGAGAACGATGCTCTCCCTGACTCCTGCTTTGTGTTGCAGAATTTCTTCAGGACTAGATAATTTATGCTTCTATCTCAGTTCTCTGTAACCACCCTCTGCTCTTCTCCCTCCTTCTCATCTTTCAGTGAAGTTCTAAAGAAGGCCTATTCATTTGGCTGGCGTGGTCATCCTTGTCATTTAGATGCTCTTCCAAAGGATGGATATGGAGGGCAATGCATTCAACATCGACAACCCTATTTTCTGTTGCTAGATTATAGAGTAGGCAGCAGGGAGAGACAGGACAGGTCTGTTGAGCCCAATTATAAAGAGCCTTACATGCCATGCTGAGGGGATTGAGTTTTATTCTGCAGGAAGCAGGGAGATAAAATGATTGTCATTAAGAAGATGAACTGGGCAGCAGTACAAAGGAAGAATTCAGGGAGAAAGAGCCAGTGGCCAGGTTGCTACAAGGGTCTAGGCAAGACGTAATAAAGACACAGAATAAGGCACGTTTCTTAGAATAAAAAGCGATAGACTGAAGAAAAACAGGAAGGGCCTAAATTGCATCATAATTTTTTCTTATACATTTATTAGCTAGTTTAATTGTTTATTACCTGTTTCTTCCTCTAAATCAGTGTTGCACAATATCATATTCTATGACGAAGGAAATGACATTCCGTGTTGCCCAATATGGTAGCCACTAGCCACATGTGGCTATTAAGCACTTAGAAGATGGCTTCTGTGGCTGAATTTTTAGTTTTATTTAATTATAATTAATTTAAATTTAAAGAGTCAAGTGTGGCTAGTGACTGCCATACTGGGCAGTGCAGGTCTAGAGTGCGGGTTCCAAGCATCTGGGCTGTCGTGTGTGCTGTTCTGTCCTTAGAGCCCAGGGGGCTTCTTTGTGTTTTTCACAAGCAAACTTCTTTATGGTATATTTTGGCCCACACTTAAAAAAGGAGGAGAAGGTCGGAGATTTCCCATATACACTTAGAATATCTCCCACATGGTTAAGCTGAAGCTCTCAGCATACGCAGGTGGAGGAAAGTCAAACCAAAGGGGATAGACGAAGGTCGGAGGTGTGGTGAGGAAATCCAAGGCCCAGGTCTGTTCTGTGGGCCCTGCATTCTTGGTCTTCATTTCCAGCCCTTACAATGCACAATGTCCATGCTTTTTCCTCAAAATATGTAAGGGTAATAATCAGAATGGATAAAACATTTTAGAAGGAATGAGAAAAGGAAAATATGTTAGACAATACAATGGGCAGATGATATAGAATTGTACACCTTAAGCCTCTATAATTTTACTAACCAATGTAACCCCAAGAAATTCAATTTTAAAAATGTGTTAGAGCTAGTTCATTAGAATGGCTGTAGTGACATGGAGGAGATCCCACATGAGCTGTGAGGAGCTCAGGACTCAAGCCCGTGACCTTGGGCATGTTGCTTAAGCTCTCCAAACCACAGTTTCATAGAAAACGAGAATAAGAATCTAATATTTCACTTACAAGTTGTGGGGGGAACAAATGATAAAATTAAAAAACCTGTGCCATCTAACCCATGAAGTCGCATTCAGATGTGTGTTATAACTCACACACCGGAGCTATATCCCAGTGCCGGTCTGAAAGGCACAGTTATGTTAAATTACAATTCTGATATGCGCCTGTCAGAAAAAGAAAACAATAAGTCATCAAACTCTGTACACCTCCATCCAAAACAGAACCTAAATGATCCCCAAAGACTTGTATCTCTCTCATCATTAAAAAAAAGACTCTTGAAAAGCTGATACCACAACCTCCTTCTTGTAGCTTGTTATAATTCAGTAGTGCTGTTGCCAGGAAGTTCTTTATATACAAGGGGGGACCCCAAAAAATATGAACAGTGAAATGACAGCAAACTCCCAGTTATTAACAACCACACCTAAAACAATAGTAGACTAAGTGGACACCTAAAACAGGAGCGAAGCCACGGAAATGGAGATCACCTGGAAGGTTAGCAACAGGGGAGTGGGAGGAGAGGGTGGGGAGAAGGTACAGAAAATAAGTAGCATAGACGGTGGGGAGAAAATAGACAGGGAGAGGGCAAGAGTAGTGTGGGAAATGTAGGAGCTAAAGAACTTACGACACATGGACATGAACTAAAGGAGGGGAGTGTGGGGGTGGGAGGGGGTGTGCAGGGTGGAGGGGAATGAAGGGGGGTAATGGGACAACTGTAATGGCATAATCAATAAAATATATTTTTTTAAAAACTGCTGAACACTCGGTGCAGTGCAGGCAGATGCACTCGTAAATCACCGTTGAAAAGAGTCTTCAAAACAAATTCACTGAAGCTGAACACATCCTCTCACAACACCACCAGCTGGTACACTAATACAGATGGGTTCCTAAAACACTCACCTAGTGGGGGAAGCCTGTACTACAAGGGGCCCACTGTCCAAAAGATAATTCCATTTTGGGGAGATCCCCCCTGTATTTCCACCCTGTCTCTGCCTTTCTGGATCCAGTGGCTACCTTCCCCCTCCCCAATTCACCCAAGACCACCTCCCACTTTGCCATTGCAGCTCTTTATCCCTTTTCTCATCTTCCCTGCTCTGTACTTGCATCACCTGCCTCTGGCCTTCTATCTGAGCAATAAATTTAGACTCTTTTCTCCATGAACTGACCTCCCAGAACTCACAGCCTCTGCAGCACCTGTAGCCTTCCATTAAGAAACATCTCTAGCAACCTGAGTGCCACAGAAGGGCCGCCTTCCCTCCTGCCCCACTGCCATTCGCCTGTCTTCAGTCCCCGTGATTGCAGCAAACCTGGTTATCCTCACACTCAGAATCACCACCCACAGACGCAGAGCTCTGTGTGACCCTGTCAAGTGACATCAGCTCTACGCCAGCCTATCAAACCCTATGCTTTCTGTAGGGAACAGATACCTAGGGGAAAGGCAAAACTTGGCCTGTGTGTCAGGCTCCCAGGCCATGCCCCTGGTCCCAGATTTTTACAGGGATTCCTATTGAAAATAGTTATTAAGTTGCCACTAGAATGATTTTCTCATAGTACAAAACCCACTTATTAAGACTTTCTTAACTATGACCTCCTATGTAATGTTTTTGTCATTTTATTTCTCAGAGTTTAATGTACTTATTAACATAAGGGATCATGGCTATAAATGATTTAAATAAATGCGTATCTGCTCGGGGCACCCAAACACGAGTTGGCAGGTTTCACCATCACATTCTGCAGAACTCTCCCTCACGGAGAACGTGTCCTCTTTCCCACCGTATTTAAAAACAGGGATCACTATCAATCCATTGGCTTTCAGCATATGTAGGTGAATATAATTATTTTCTATATTGCACTTGGTATATCTTTTTTCTTCCCAAAATAATTGCATTAATTAAACCTAAACAGAATTTATACCATTTGTCATCTTTAAATTTTAATTCTAATTCAGACATCTCTCTGTGGTTACCACACAGAGGCTACGGCCACAGCAACCCCAGTCGTTCTGGGTAAGAATACTAAAAATTAACAGGCCCTCTGACAGTTGATAGTATGATGCCTGATTGTATTGATAACAAGAGCGTACAATGGTAAGTATGCTAAAATTATACAAAACGTCAATATATTTTAAAGCCCTATCACATTAGGGAACAAAGTTTTATGGACTTTACAAAAAAGAAGCAGCAGCAGTACAAGCCCAATGCCTGATGCCTGCAGGGGAGGCCAGCGGGGCCTGCGGGTGCACAGAGGGGCGACTAACACGTGTGCACCCAGGGCCTGGGTTTTCAGGCCAGAGTCCTCAGGGCTCGAGAGCAGTGAAGAAGAAACGCATCTGACCCTTCTCCTTCCTCTGGAGCGTGGCCGCCCAGACTTGGGATCTGGTAGTAAGGGTTAGCCCAGTGACCTAGCTATGTTCCCAGACCCACGCCTGTGACCAGCCCAACCTAACCCGACAGTTATAATCATAGTAACAGATCAGCCTGGGGTGCTTAAAAACACTTATCTGAGGCACTGCAGACAGCCAAACACAGCCCCGTGTTCACATACAAGACCAGGTGTGCTTTTCACTTTTCATTGCACCAAGCCTGGGGTGGGGTGGGAGTCCTCGCTGAAGGATTTGTTTTCTTGTGCAAGTTACCTGACTGTAGAGGATCTTCCCTGCACATCCACACTACCTGAAACGTGTCGTGCACTGGTCCATGCAGATGCAGGCTGCGTTTTTGGTGGTCCACTGTCTAAGCAACACAGGTTAGAACCAACAGCTTGGATAAATCACACTTCAGAAGTTTGTTAAGAAGTCAGTTGTTTGAACCCAGAGCATATTTTTTCCTGGAAACAGGATATGTACTGTGGCTACTTTCCTCAACCATCTCCCAAATCTCATATCTATGTTGCCTTTCATTGTTTTAAATGTCTTCAGTGAACAGCTGTTTATCATTACACAAAGACAAAAGGAAATGAATTCCACAGTCTGGGAGTAGGTGCAGGGCCATGAAATACAAAGGGGTAGTGGATGGTCCTAATGAGAAAGACTTCGTGTAAGAGAAGAGGGCTGGGTAGGGTTTCCATAGGCGGGAAAGGCCATCGCGAGGTAGTGTCCCCCCACTGTATACCTGTAGCGCCTTCTCTATATGTCTGTCACAACAGCTTTTGTGTTGTATTGTAATTGAATTATTGCTTGTCTTTTCCTCATTTGTGCAGTAAGAGCCTTGTGCAAGACCTCTGAGTGGTGGTGATGTTGTTTCCAATCTGCGAATTGACTCTCCAGAACAATGCCAACATTGGACACATTTGGTTAGCATTTGTCAACTAAATGAAGGGTATCCTTTAGAAAAGTTCTGGAGGCAGAAAAATACATAACGTGTATTAGACGAGAATGAGAGGGAGGATTGCAACCACCTCACTGAGCCCCAGAGGCCTGGATGCCAGCAAAGGTGATACCACTGGCTTCCAGTTCTGATGCACTTTTTTAGCCACACCTAACTACTCTTGATGCTGATGATTTTTTAGGAGAAAATTCGTCAGAGTTCCAGCTGGAGAACCCATCTCCTCTCAGTCTCAAGAATGCGTGAGCTTTTTCCAGGGAGGACTAGAGATTTTAGGGCTGCAGTCATTTCCCTCCAGAGATTGATGGGAAGGAGCCGGTGGGTCCGTCTCCACCAACCACCTCGGGCTTCACAGTGGAGAACCAAGGGCAGTTGCACCCCTGAGCCTTCCCAAGGGTGTGCCCGCCACTCACCCTTAAGTACAGCTTGTCCATAAAGTGGAAGCTGTTCATAAGTTGGAGACAACATGTGTTTTATAAAAATGCTTTCGGTATGTGATTCTCCTTATTTCCATCACTTGCACAAACATACATGGCGATTTTTGTTTATCTTTTCTTTGCATTATCAATTTATTTCTCGCCCTCCTCCCTTTTAAAGTCTTCACTAAATGTTTTTATGTTTATTGTGCATTTTTTCCTAAGTTAACACAACCAAGCCAGTAAATTTAGGTTGGAGTGGCACTTGCTTCAGCTGATGGCAAATAACCTCGAATGAGGGCTCAGGCAGCCTTCTCTGGCTAACTGCGGAGTTGGCTATTTAGGCTTCCGTTTCACCTCCGTAATTATGAGTGAGAAGCCTACAGTTCATTACGGTGCATGAATGGGAGAGATTCCTGGACTTATTTGCATTTGTTACTTGCTGGTAGTTTCTCTGTTGAGGTTTCCATCCTTGTTTTTACAGAGCTTGTGGCATGTTTCTGCAGTCGGTGTGTGAATTTTTATGATCTGTTGCATGTTATTCATGCAATTTCCTGCCCCGTAATGGTATCAGTTTTCCAGACACAGAGGAATACAGACTAAAACCCAGGAGCCCGCATTAGCATAAAATGTCCCAGTTCTGTCAGTTTGATTAATTTGTCTCTTTGTCTCCACTCTATATGATAAGTGCTATTAATGGTTGCAACACTTCATATGTCAAAGTCTTTCTTCCTAATGACTTGAAAATGCGGTTTATTTCCCCCTTTTTGTATTATTTTTCTCATTTAGCATTCCACTCAAGTATAGATTTATGCCATGCTCTTTCATTATCTTAGTGGTTGCAGCACTGGAGTGATTACATATGGTGTAGAGTACGCGTAAAGATGTGATCCCAGGGGCAGCAGCTGCTGATGCAAGCTGAAAATAGAGCCAGCGTGCGCTCAGCACTTTTCCCAGAGGCCTTTTATTTATTAGTAACAGTCTTGGTACAGGACAGCTTGGATCCTCATTTAGCACGACGGCTTTTTGCCTTTCCGAACACAGCAGTGACTTTGCTCTATTTACTGACACTGCTGTGTAATTTTTTTAACCGCCTTGTATTTTAGCAATGACTTAACCTAACAGAAATTGTAATATAATCTCGATGTATAATGAACTCAAGAAGCGACAGGCTCCATTTGAAGTAATGGAGCTTGACAGATCTAAGGTTTAAATTAAATAATCCTATTTGTAAGACAGCATTTGTACATGGTACACTGCTTTAAAATGAATTTCTATTCTCCTCGAGTGCTTCTTACACCATTTTTAGTATTCTCCCTTTCAAAGGGACTTAACAAAAAAAAGAAATGTATTATTGCAAAGCCAATGTCTCTTTCATAAGGAAAGAATGAAATGAAATTTTTTTACCCATTTCAGTCACTGAACCAGAACCAGCACGATTCGAGATGAGTGGTAGTTGATCCAGGCTGGCAAATGCAAACAGCTCCGACTTGCCCGTCAGCACAGAGCATCTGCGACGTCAGTGTCCTAATAGTGGAATTTAGGATTGAGATCATAGCTCCCTTCTGCTCCTGTTTTAGGCTCAAATAGGTATTGTTTCACAAATTTTAAATGTCCTAATAATGACCATATGCATGTGTTTCCTGAATCCCAGAATTTCGCAGTGTCACTCTCCTCTCCGAGAGGCGCCCTCGCTGAGAGCAGGCCAAGAAGGCAGCTCGCCACGCACGGCAGTGCAGGCGTCGGGGCGCTGACTCCTCGCTGCGTGGCAACATGTCCCAAATTGTGAAAATGAGAAAATAATGACGTTAAAAGTTTATAGATGAATGACAGTGTGAGAGTATTATTTATTGGCAAGGCTTGCTCCAGTAACGAGGAAGCCTTGAAAAAAATGAATTTATTCAGAGAGAGTAGACCTCTTTCTGATAAGTTGGAAATACTGTAGGAGAGGCAAGTTAGTAATTTTGCTTTTTGCTGTTTTCTCGGTGACTCTACCTGCCCCACAACCAAGAGGGCATCAGAGGCGAGGAGGGTGGTTCCCTCCTTAAATGTGTCTTTGCCCTGAGAGAGCTCCACCGGTCCTTCCATTTGGGAACAGAGATTTCATTTATTCCACGATTGAATGAAAGTTATGTGGGCTAGGTTACAAATTAAAACAGTGATTCATGATAAAGAAATAAAGTGTGACTGTTCCATTTCAGTGGGAATATGCCCCATAATGTTGAAAGAGCAAGTAATTCAAATCGTCCCTAAAATAAGCAAACCAAGGGGCACTTCGGCCAAGTAGAGAAGAAGCCCCCCTTTTTCTGCCCATGTGCACAGTTGTATGGGGAAGCATAAGACGCAGTAGTTTATCAGCTGTGGTCATTGTAGTTCACATATTCTCTCAAGTTTGTTTGGGAGTTCAGACCGCTAATAGCCCCGGCTGCTGTCAGGAGCCCCCCGCCTTAGAAAGACGCCCTCGGTAGGAATAGGCAGATGGGCCTGCTTTCTCACTCTTTTTATTTTGTCTGCCTTTCTTGCCCTCCTGCCCTGCTTCCCACTCTCACACACAAAGAACGCCCAAGCTTGTTCTCAAGGCTCATCCCTGATTCCCTCCATTGTGACAAAATGATGTTGTAGCCAATTTCATTCTCTGTCTAGTCGGCTCAGAACAGTGGGTGATCTGCTTGCTATGGGAGAAGTGATACTCAGTCATGACAGGATGAATTAAGGGTGGGTTTAAGTATTAACTCTTCATTTCCTAGCCATTGTGGTTCTAAATTAGATTCAGTGTTGTTAAAACTGGGAGAGTGTGAGTATTTGTATGTGTGTGTGTCTGTTGCTGAAACCGTGTTTGATCGATTGAATTGGCCTTGTTTTTCTGATGAAACCCATCAACTGTATTATGAAACAAGCAGACCAAATGAAGAAAAACATTTCACATGTCAAGTATTTTACTGTGACCTCTGAAAGCTGATGTTTCCCTTCTGCCACCAGGTCTGAAATGAGACAAAAGCGCTTCATTTTTGATAAGTGGGACTTGGTTTTTCTCTGAAACCTTTTCATTTCCAAGATGCCCTGTGAGAGTTATCTCACTTTGTGCTGAGCTTCCTGATAAGCGATGTAAAGTCTGAAGGAGGTTCTCGGAGCCAATTGTTAGCAAGTGGTTTGTAAAGTAAAGACTGAAGGAAAAAATATATTACCGGATAGGGGTCAAGCAGAGAAAGAAGGAAGACATTGACTTTGTTGAGCACCTATTGTGTGTCAAGAAAATATGGAAATAATTTGAGCAAAATAACAAAGTTTTAGTTTCAGAAGAACAAAGATCAATAAACTTGCAGAGTTGTTGTTTTTTTTTTTTCATGGAAAAGTAGGTTTTATAGAAGTGTTGGAATAGAAGAGAGAAAAGGAGAAAAACAAGATAGGGAATGAGTTGTTAAAATCTACCTAAAAAGGCAATAAAAAGGTAGAAGAATTTCAGCCACTAGGACAGAACTACTTCAGTCAAGTTTAATGCCAAGATAGTTGCTAACAAGTAGAATTATAATATTCATTTTTGTTCCTGTATTCCATTAGCAAAATCTGCCTCTTCAAATTCTTTTGAAAATAAAGAAGTCTGCTTGGCTTTCAGTCTAGCGTCTGCCTCACCCAGAAAACATCATCAGGAAGCCCAAAATCAATGGAATTTTTTTCAATGGATAACTTAAGCCAATTTTGAGTCTGATTTAAAATTCACAGTATAAATTCATCCTGGCTTGCTACAGCTGTGAGTGTACTCTGCTTTCTATTGCCGACTCAGTAAAACATACATCCACTCCACTTTCCACACTTCAGCTTTCAAGTGGAAGAGAGCTATTTGAAAGCCCTACTCTCAAAATTGACTTCTTGGACCTTGTAGGACTTGCTTTAAAAGCTACTGAGAGTATAGATGTGTACGTGCTCACTGTTTGAAAGTGATCTTAGATCCAAGAAAATTATAGCATTTGCATTTCTGGGCATGCAGTGATGCACTGAGCTTTCTTTTTTAAAATATTTTATTTATTTTCAAAGAGAAGGGAAGGGAGGGAGAAAGAATGAGAGAAACATCAATGTGTGGTTGACTCTCATGCACCCCCCACTAGGGACCTGGCCCACAACTGAGGCATGTGCCCCGACTGGGAATCGAACTGGTGACCCTTTGGTTTGCAGGTTGGCATTCAGTCCACTGAGCCACAGCAGCCAAGGCTGCATTGAGCTTTCTTAAGGTACTGCTGCTGTAAACAAGCTAAAGCCCATGTCCCTCTAGTTTGGGTTATACCCTGTTCTACTAAAAAGATAGATATGCTTCATTAAGCTGAGATTTATTAGTGAGGCCAACAGGTGATAATGGGACAATAATTTTTACCTATCAGCTTTGACTTGGTACCCTTAATTGGCAGCAAGGAGAAACATTAAAAGATCTTGCTAACGCAGCACAATGCCTGAGAAGTAAGAATGTCAAGGGAGTTTTTTTTCTGTAGTATACTGGGAATCATAAAACCTTGGTCTTAAAAATCATCTGACCCAGCACTAAGGAAAAGGGTTGTATTTTACCTTTTGTATATCCTTCGTGTCAAGTACAGTGATGGTGATGATATATCACCTTCATTCACCTTTACTGAGCACTCACCAGGTGCCAGGCACTGTTCCATTCACTTTACGTGTTTAAATTATTGACACTATGGGATGGCTGTTGTTATCTTCACCTGCCAAAAGCAGTAACTGAGGCAAGAGAGGTCCATTAACTTGCTCAAAGGTCAGCTGCTAAGTCAAGGAGCCTGGGTATGAGCCTGGGCAGCCTGATCCAGAGCCCATGTTCTTAACCCCTTGCCTCAGAGACGACAGAAGTAACATTCATTAAACATGCACATGTCTGTGTTTTTATCAGGTGGGAAAACGAGACCCAGGGCCACAAGCCAGTAAGCTGTAGATTTGAAGACAGCAAGTATCTCCAGCCCTTGTTCAAGGTCTCTCTGTGCCACACAGAAGTCACCATGAATCCAGCACTAGAAATGTTCCTGTACATAGGAAATAATGAAAAAGATGCTGAAAAAGTAAAATGATAGCAAAGAAAAAATACCTGAAATAAATTTTCGTCCCTTTCCTTCACTTTACCTATCGATGGCTCCTCAGTTTAGGCCACTGGGTCACGTGAAGACCTTAACACCTAGGTCACCATGACTCACCTAAAGACCTGCCTTTGCCTGGACCTCCGTTTGGAGGCACTGAAGTCGCAAGACACATCTAAGAAACCAGCTGATGGTTTTATGATAACCCAGTGTAGTAGGCAGAGTAACACCCCCGTAAAGAGGTCCCCATCTTAATCCCCCCAACACCTATGAATATGTCACCTTCATGGCAAAAGGAATTTTGTGGATGTGATTCACTTAAGGACCTGGAGTTGGGGAGGTTATCTTGGGTTATCCCGTTGGATCCAATGTAACCATGAGCTCTGGTAAGAGGGAGGCAGGAGGGTCAGAGTCAGAAAGTCTACTTTGAAGTTTGAAGTCCACTCAAGTGATGACGAAAGAGGCTGAGAGAGGCCCAAGGAGAGATCCTGGCCACAGAGCTGGTCAGTTGCTCCACGGTCATTATCAAAATTAATGAGCAGGGCTTGGGAGAAAGTTGTCTTTCCTCTGCCTTTGCCCACCTCTAACCGTAGATATGTTCCACAAGTCATCTCATATTATACTAGTCTATTTTTCCATTCACCCTTTTCTTTTAGAAATGGGCTCTTCACATTCTATAAGAACTTTCACCTCTTTCTCATTGCCAGACCAGAAGAACTTACTGGGCAAGTTTGCTTTTTATCAATCCTACATCCATCATGCAGTGGCTGGAACAACTGATGGGCATCAATGGCCATCTTCCCTTAAAGAAAGCTCTCGGCTGCAGAATTCTGAGGTGCATCCTCCTCAGTAACAAATGCCTCTGAAGCCTGAACCGCCTTGGTTACTCCTGTCAACCTTTACGTGATTCCTGTTGTAACAGTCACACAATAAAGTGTCCCACATTCCTTCCAACTCAAACCGTATTTGCACCACTGTGGTATCCAAGGTATAGCTTTGGCTAATTAGTTAGAAGCAGTGTGACCTTTTTAAAATCTTCCTCAGTCTTATATTGCCCTGTGTTCTCACACATCACCAACTCTTCCTCCTAATGGCTTTTTTGATCTGTCTACATCTTTTCTCCACTGCCACAGCCTGCATTCAGACTACAGTTGGTTCTTGCCTGGACATCTGTGAGCAGCATGGTCCCTGCCCAGCTCATTCCCCAGATGCAGCCAGAGTAATAACCCCAATGTTCTCCTGCTTGATTGACTCCATGGCTCCCCGCTGCTGGCCAGCCTCCTCCACGTGACCTAGAATGGCCTTTCCGACCTTCCCCCTGCTCACCTCTCCAGTGTCACCTGCGGCCACCCAGTGCAACACCACATTGTGTGCTGAGCCCCCTCATTTGTCTTTACACAGTCCTTTTCTTCCACATGTGACACCAGCTCCCACTCAATACCTGGCTAATCCTCACTCAGGCTTCAGCTTCCACGTCTCTCCCTCAGTGTTAGCTGTGCACCCGTACTCCCCCGGTTCCACCCCCATTACAGCTCTCGTCATGCTGTGTTGTAATTGCCAGTTGGCCCTTCTCTGTCCCATCTGCCTGGAACTTCTCAGACCAGGCACCCATTCTTCCTTATTTAGTGTTCATCCTCCCCAGCACCTAAGACTCTGTGCAACCATGGAGGGGGCCAATATGCCACTTGTTGAAGGAATAAAGTGTACCCTACATTGCAGAGGTGGTCACAGCAACCCCCCATATAGTGAATTCCTTGTGGGGAGACTGGCTGGCCTCACTGCCTACAAGCCTAACCCAGCCGAGCACTGCAGTGCAGGTGAGATCCACTGGTCTGTACATGAGGCTGCATGGGTGCTGTTTTGATGCATCTGTTCCCATATTACTGTGTGGTGGAGGTGAGCGAAAACGACTAGGGGAAGTGGCTAGCTATAGTGTTATTCATCGCTGACAGATTTAACAGTTCGTAAAGTTATGTTATCATCCAGGACAAGCTAAGAACAAATGAAGCAGTTTTTAGGTCTGTAGTCAAATATAATCAACTGAAATTTTATTCTCTGTGGTGAGCAAACAGGTTCCAAATTCCTTATTTTCCCCTAAAA
>PVKM010038032.1:0-14222 GCA_004027735.1 Carollia perspicillata
TTTTTGCAACCCCCTTACCTGACAGACACTTACTCAGATTAAGCCCTCAGATTTCTTTGAAATGTTATCTATTGTTTGATCCTTATTGCCTGACATTGATTGATGAGCTTTACCTGTATCCCTGTGTGTTACAAACCTAATAAAAAGCCATTGAGGTAAGGACTCAGGGCCTTTCACCTTTGAGAGACTAGCCCCTTTCCTCCCCAAGCAAATCATGTCTTGGTAGCATTATGTTCATCCATGATGGATGGGTGGGCCCTGGGGGTGGGGCCCCCCACATACTAGAACATAGATGAAGTTGGCAGGATGCCAACAGATCTCTTGCAACAGAGCTTCATACTATACAGGTGGGCCCACTCAAGGCTATCGGACAGTTTATCAGACCCAGTCTCAAGGCTACGAGAACACTACTTATCAGGCCTACTCTCAAGGTTATGCAAAACTGCTTCTCTTACTTGCCCAGACACCTGAGTGAGAAAGTCAGACTGCCTCAGTTTACCCTATACCATCCTTTACCCTTCTCTGAGCCCTTTCAGCAAACAGGGTCTTGTGTAGTTTGTCAGCTGTTCAGAGCAGTTCCAAGTTTTTCAGGTTGTAAGTATAATACCTTGATATGGATGAGTAAGAAATGTGAGAGGGGAAAAACAAAACCAAACCATGATGGCTTCCTGGAACAGGAGTTAGTGAAGAACATTAGAAGGAAAAAATATATAAGCACGAGTGAATAAATTATAGGAGAGTCAAAACCTCACACAAGTCTGCTTCCGGTACATTAACTGTTGGTTGAATGAAGAATACTATGAGTAGGATCATGACTGACTACATAAGCCTGAACCAAACTTAAGAGTTTGAGAAACTTCTTGATGAAGTGAGGCTTTCTCCACATGACACACTTGGAAAAATTTTTTTGAGAGTTGAGAATTTTTTTTTAATGTACAAGTTTTTGTTAGAGTAAAAAGAATTAGTGATGATTTAGATCGTTCACTATGTAATCATTTCTGAGGCATGCAATCATTGGCTTAAACAATGGGTAAAAATTCAAGTGTAAACCCTTCAAAATAGACAAATGAAAGCAAATATGTTTGCTCTCTTTATCTCTTAAAGAAAGCTAGTGGGTACCTTTCATAAACTGAACAATGTGCTCCCCAAATCCTCATGTTGAAGGCCTAATCCCCAGTATTTCAGAGTGTGACTATATTTGAGGAAAAGGTCATTAAAGAGGTGATTACATTAAAATGAGACCTGTAGGGCTGACCCTGATCTAATCTGGATGGTGTCTTTATAAGAAGAGGAGATTTGAACACACAAAGGGAAGATCACGTGAAGATACAGGAAGAAGGTGGTTATCTACAAGCCAAGGAAGAGGCTTCAAAAGAAACCCAAGCTGCTCACACCTTGATCTTTGACTTCCATTGTCCAGAACTGTGAGAAAATAAATTTTGATTGTTTAAACTACTCACTTGGTGGTATTTGGTATGGCAGCCCTAGTAAATGAATATAGTAGGAATGACCATGTTTTATCAAAAAGATTTGGAACAAATGCTGGCATGACATTTGAAAATTAGACCATATTTTACTATAAAAATAATAAAGTTGATTCAAATGAATCACTCAAAACATTATTTTCATTATGTCAGTCCCTTTAGTTGTTTTCTAACCAAATCGTAATTATAATATGTCTGGAATTCAAGGCTTCTTTCAACCCCCAAGACCTGATGTTATAATTTGGGGCTTTCCAAAGTGCCTTTCTTAGTGTCCATGAGCATTATGAATCTCTAAAATGTAGTCATAGTATGAAGAGTTTCCCACATGCGTGTTTGACCCTATAATTCTTAATTTTTTTCCCCTAGAGCATCCCATGAAGCTACACTCTGGAAAGTGATGTCTTTTATGTCAGTGCTACATGAACTTAAAGGTCACGAGACTAACTTGGAAATGTTAACATGCCAAATGAGGTCAGGGGTGGGGCCTGGGATTCTGCATTTCCAATAAGCTCCCAGGTAAGGGGTTGCTGCTGGTCCAGGGACATACTTTGAACAGTGAGGCTTGTGCTTTCTGTAATCAGTATCCACATGGTCTCAGGAGTAGTGCCTGTTCAATGACCATGGCCTAGGTATGATGGTGGTCTTCCTGAGCTTGTGTGCTCTTTATGTACTGGATCCATTGCACATATATTTCCCTACTGCTTCAAAACTATCTTGCATTCTTATTATCTTTTCATTAAAAATATAAAGCAAGAGATCACTTGGCAGAGAAATAGTGAAAAACATCCTGGTTAGCAAATGGCAGGAGCCAAAGCCCAGAGGCAGCAACTTTGAGAGATATCAGGGTATTAAGGAAAGCTGTTAACTGCATAATTTTTTTTTCTTTTTCACAAATTAATAGAATGTTAGACTACAAAGCTAGGTTAATATCAGGCCAATCCTGGGAATTCCAACCTAAAATTAACTCTCAACTAATGAGCATTTATGTGTAATGACTGCTCTGTAGTTTCATTTGAACCATATCGATGATGTACACTTATGAGGGTTAACTTTGTCATCTTCTCTTCTTTGTGCACAGCCTATTTGTTATCTACCTGCCTTTTCCTCTAAAAATTGTCTTTGTAGTCTTTCATCATATCCTTAGTTTCAGCCAACTTCCCCAGTTAAAAAGAAAAAAAAGTGGACTTCCAGATAAGATGGAGGCATAGATAGATATGCTTTGCTTCCTTGCACAAACAAAAGAAGGACCAGAAATTTAAAAACAAAAAACAATCAGAACTACCAGAAAATTGAACTGGAATTCTTACAACCAAGGTGTTAGAGAAGAAACATTAATCCCAACTGGTAGGAGAGATGGAGATGGACAGCTAGGGAGGAAAGGACACACAACAAGACAATGATCAGGAAGTTCCACATGTGCATGCTGATAAACCAGGAGGAAGAACTGGGGAGATAGACAGACTGCACAACCCAGGGTTCCAGCACAGGGAAAGAAAGCCTCAAAACCTCTGGCTGTAAAAACCCATGGGGGTTGAGGCAGCAGGAGAAACTCCCAGCCTCACAGAAGAGTTCATTGGAGATATCTGTGGGGTCTTAAAACATACACAAACCCACCCTCCTGGGAATCAGCACCAGAAGGGCCCAATTTGCTCATGGGTAGCAGGGGAAGTGACTGAAAGTGGGGTGAGAGCCAAGTAAGCTGTATTGTTCCTTCTCTGACCCCTCCCCCACATATGGTGCCACAGCTCAGTGAAGTGAGTTGCCCTGTCCTGGTGTATATCTAAGGCTCTGACCCTTACTGTGTAACATGTTCACAAAGACAAAGAAATATGGCCCAAATGAAAGAACAAATCAAAACTCCAGAAAAAGAACTAAGCAAAGAGGAGATAGCCAATCTATCAGATGCAGAGTTTAAAACACTGGCAATGAGGATGCTCACAGAAATAATTAGGTATGGATGAAAAATAGAGGAAGAAGTGAAGGCTATGAAAAGTGAAATAAAGGAAAATATACAGGGAACCAACAGTGAAGAGAAGGAAACTGGAACTCAGATCAATGATTTGGAACAGAAGGAAGAAAAAAGCATTCAACCGGAGTGAAGAAACAAGAATTCAAAAAAAGTGAGGAGAGGCTGAGGAACCTCTGGGACAACTTTAAATATTCTAACATCCGAATCATAGCTGTGCCAGAAGGTGAAGAGGAAGAGCAAGAAATTGAAAACTTATTTGAAAAAATAATTAAGGAAAACTTCCCCAATAGGAAAAGGAAATTCCCCTGGCAAAGGAAATAGACTTCCAGGGAGTCCAGGAAGCTCAGACAGTCCCAAAGAAGTTGGACCCAAGTAAGCACACACCAAGGCACATGATAATTACATTAGCCAAGATTAAAGATAATGAGAGATTCTTAAAAACAGCAAGAGAAAAGGAAACAGTTACCTACAAAGGAGTTCCCATAAGACTATCAGCTGATTTCTCAAAAGAAACCTTGCAGGCAATAAGGGGTTGGAAAGAAGTATTCAGAGTCATGAAAGGCAAGGACCTACATTCAAAATCACTCTATCCAGCAAAGCTATCATTTAGAATGGAAGGGCAGATAAAGTGCTTCCCAGATAAGGTCAGGTTAAAGGAGTTCATCATCACCAAGCCCTAATATGAAATGTTAAAAGGCCCTATCTAAGAAAAAGAAGATCAGAATGATGAACAGTAAAATGACAACAAATGCACAACTATGAACAACTGAACTTAAAAAACAAAAAACAAACTAAGCATATAATGAACAGGAATACAATCACAGAAATGGAGATCACATGGAGGGTTATCATCAGGGAGGCGGTGGGGGAAGAATGGAGGAAAAGGAAATAAGAAGCATAAATGGTAGATAACAAAACAGACACAGGGAGGTTAAGAGAAGTATTGGAAATGGAAAAGCCAAAGAACTTATATGTATGATCCATGGCCATGAACTAAGGTGGGGGAATGCTGATGGGAGCAGGGTGCAGGGTGGAGGGGAATAAAGAGGAGAAACATTGTGACAATTGTAATAGCATAATCAATAAAATATACATTAAAAAGAGAAAAGGTGAGAGAATCCTAACTAGATAGTACTATTTGACCCATAATTTAGGGCTGATCCCGGAAGTAGTTTCAGAACACTAAGACAGACTTTAAATAGTGAGATTTTAGGAAACGTTAAAGATGATAAAGGAATAATTTGGGAACAAGGAATTTTCACCAAATTACTTATGAGGAGAAATACTGATGACAGTTTAGAGTAACAGCAATTTCAGAGATAATTTCAATAAGAAATAGAACTTCACCTATTTCTTCTGTTATATGGCCAGCCACTTAGATCCAATGATGTGTGTCATGAATTAAGAATTGCAGGTATGGGGCACTGGGTGTACTTAATTTAAATGTTTTCATATACATACATATTTGATTTATAGATTTAAAAGAAGTGGCCTCAACTCAGAACAATTTTTGTCGTCCAGGGGATCCCTGATGGTTTCTATACCATTTTTGCCTGTCACACCTGGGGCACAGGGTGCTACTGACTTCAGGTTAGTAGAGTCCAGGGATGCTGCTAAACACCCTGCAATGTACAGGACAGGCCTCCCACTCCCCAAGAAAGAACTCTGAGGCTAAAATGTCAATAGAAGGGAGGTTGAGAAACCCTGTTTTCAGGTAATTCTGCTTTCTCCCTGAAAACCTTTGATCTTCCTAATATCTACCAAAGCACAAAATTTTATTCAAAGTAAAGGATATCAGCTCTTTTGAAATTATAATCACCCACCTTGTTCCAGAATGATAAGCACTCATAAGTATAGTATAAATACACCACCATGACACCTACAAGTACTTTAGTTTCTACAAAACTGTAAATGTCTTTGAAGAAAACAGAGTTGACTCCATTGTGAAAATGTAAACCTCACTTGACTTCCTCCCTCTCTTTAGGAAAACTGACAATGGAAATAGTCACTTCGCACTAAAATTCTTTAAGCTAGAAAACTGACAATGGAAATAGTCACTTCGCACTAAAATTCTTTAAGCTAGGATGAGGAAATTTTAACTTCAATGCTTTCCTTGTGGATTTATACTTGGATTTTTCAGGGCAAGAAGATCAGTTGTGCAGATCTCATTAGTGTTTTTTGACTATGAGAAATTATTCAGAAATCTGAGGCAGCCATTTATTGATGATGTTTGAGCAAAAGCTCTTTCTCCAGAACTCTGATTAAGCAACTGGGACAAAGTTTGAATTGTTTTCATTTTGAGAAAAGCAATTGTTACCCTCAAAATTCCAGGCAAACGTCAAACAAAGAGAATTAATTGGCTATTACAGTCCCTCTACCACCCTCTCCCCCCAAAAAAGCAAAGAAAATGATGGGCAATGACATAACCATTACATAGAGACACAAGGCACTGAAACCTACAAATACATTGAATGCCCACTTGAAAGGTTTTTGGTGATAGGAGGACCATGGGGAGAAATAACAGAGGTCAGACAGAGTCTACAAAGTCAGTGAAAGGAAAAAATAGCCTTAAAGCAAAATTCAAGGGCAGAGAAACATCAGGAGTCTAACTTGTAAATTAGAGCCGCATCTAACTGGTAGAACAGCTAGCAGAGGCGACCAGATTCCCTGCCTTCCCTGACTGTCAGTTCTTTCTCTTCTCACCTTCCTTCAATATACACTGTGCAGTCTTCCTCCTCCTGCTTCACTGAGCTTCTGACCTCGCCATGGCAGCCTGAATGACAGCTCCTGCACTATCCCTGACTCTATTTCCAGTCTCTTCTTCAAGAACATGGTGGCCTTCCCTTAGTTGCTGACCGCTGCATTAAATGAGTTGGTCTCTCACTGGTCTCAACCCTGGACTTGACTCGGCTAAAAGGATTCACCCTCCACAGTGGGCAGTGGGGGCTTCACCTGGGCCTCTTCCCCAGATGAGCTTGAGGTAGGATGTTAGAGGTCCTCTGCTGAGCACAGACACCTGTCTGGTGTCATGTTTACAAAATGGGCATATGAACCTATACCAGTCTGAATGTAAATAACAAAAATTTTTTTTAAGCTCTACATAACAGAGACACTTGTAGGCATCAACTTGAAAAGACTTTCCTTTCTGAGATATTTGATTAGAGTATGAAAACAGCCTGTTAGCTGAGTATCGCATTGGCACAGGTAAAATCACTATCATGCAACACTATTCATGCACAGGAAACTCTGCAGCCTAGCTGCCATCACCAACCTGTGCATCTTCAGTCTCTGTGTAGAAACTGCCATGACATTTTACAGAAAAGCTACAGGACAATTCATCAGGCAGGCAATCTGAAAGGAATTTTTCCATATACATAACATTTCACCATCAAAGCATCCTGGGTTTTAAAATTAAGTTTCAAATCAACCTTTTAAAAAATTAAAATAAAAAATGAGAAAGAATCACTCCTATGTGGGTGAGAAGGTGACGGTTCTGAGGCCTCAGCTCCTTGCACATGCATTTGATAAAGGAATCATCCACTCAGGAAATGTTAGCGATTTGGAAAAATATGTCTGTGTTTTCGGTCTTCCAAGAAAACATTTAGGGAAGTAAATCATGAGGTGACATTTTTTGCATAAAAAATAACAACTTGTCATTCTAAGTAAGTAACTGTAGCTGGGTAGGAACTAGCATTATGTGAAAATATTGACTCAACTCCCAGGCACCTTGAAAGTGTGAAACCCACACTCGGTGGCACCTGCAAACACAGTACAGGAGCAGCTGAGGGCAGCAGTCTAGCTGGAAATGGTGGTAGGAAAATTTCTGGAACGTGCATTTGTGATGCAAATGGTTCGTATTGTATTTAGATCTTTTATTAAAGGTCAATCAAAACATTGTGTTTTTTTTTCTAAAGATGCTCATATTGCATTTTACAAATGATTGAGAGAATATTTGTTCTTTAGATCAAAGACTGTGGATATGTCTAATATTCTTATCCATATGCCCACACTTAATAGAGGGGATTTGTGGGACAGAGAATGCTCTTTGGAAATTGGAGCAGAGTGTGCTCAAGCATAACCTACCACCTGCATCCACTTGGCCCTGCAGCCACTCACAACTACAGGCTTCTACGAGCAGGCACTAATGAGCCTGTAGCAAAAGGAAAAAAAAAGGGAAGCTCTTAAGTCATATAAAAAATCTCAATTCATAATTGAACATGTAGATTTTTTTCCGAGGCAGGCTTTGACCTCTATTCTCTCGGGTTCCCACATATATTATTGCCAAGGTGAGTAAGTGCTATTTAAACCTGCCTGTAAGACACTGGGTCAGTCACAGGCAAAAGCCACAGGAGTAAAATAAGTAGTGATGAAATCTTCATTTCATTCACTTTATAGTCTGGTACAGCTTAGCCATCAATTCTACCCCAAGTTTCAATTCCATGTTCACTTGAGCCATGAGGGTATCAGAAAACTGTTACAGTGACATCTTGTTCTTCTAGTTCCCAAATTTCATTCTCAACCATAAATGCATTCTAGAACAAGACCATTATTTGGGTCTTCCCTTTTCCTAGACTCTGGAATCAGGAAAAGTCCTTAGAATATAGAATGTAGGAGATAGGACCCAAAGACTGCTGTAACAGATGAAAAATCTGAGGGTCAGAGGATTAAAGTGATTTCTTCATTCTCATAGCCATGGGGTAAATCAATTATACTGCCAAAGACGCCCCAGCCATCTGCTCCACAGGACCCAATGTTGTTTTTGAGGTTTAAGTTGAAAGTTCATACTCACTGAGCCACAGGCTGGCCACAGTGCTTTGTGAAGTTGAACTTTACCCCTTTCTAGAGTCAAGGTAATCTGAAAACTTGTTTTTATTTCAAGAGAGCAACGTTCTAACATATCATCCATTTCAAATTATGGCTTTAGGCTGGATAGAAGGCTTTGTGATAAAAAAGTCCCTACAGCTAACATAAGCATCGAAGAGTTTTTTCCTGGGCAATTAAAAACTTCTTGCTCTTAAACAAACCATATCATTTTTAATGAGACCAATTTTTCATCTTTACAGTGAAAGGGTTTGACCTTAATAATGTAATATTACACTACACAGGAAAATTTCTGAATTAGACAAAAATAGACGCATCTTTAAAGAGCTGCAGAAAACACAAACTACAGGGGAAAAGACATATTCATATAGAGAACCATCACTCCCCACATAGATGATAAAACACTACAACTAATATTTAATATGGTAGTTTCATTTATCAGCAGTGTTTGCTTTTCAGTTTCAGTTACCCATGGTCAGTCGGTTCTATAATGAATAGTAAATAGAAAATGTATGTTAAATGGAAATAAACATTTCATAGATTTTTTAACTGTGGCCTGCTCTGAGTATTATGATGGAATCTCCCACTGTCCCACTGTGTTCCCTCACCAATGCAATCATCACTTTGTCCAGCATCTACATGCTGTAGACACTTCCATCCAGTAATCACTTAGTAGCCAGATTGACTGTTGCTGTATCACAATTATTGCATTCAAGTAACCCTCCTTTTACAAAAACTATGGAATATAGTCCTTAGATGGAATACATCATTAAAGGCACCTGTGTGATCCCAGAAGGATTATGCCCTCTGCAGAAACACTTCGATGAGTTAAAAAAGAAAGAGGCCATGCTTTCAATTACAATGTTCTTCCAAAAGCTTTTGGCAAAAAACGGCTTCAACTATCCCATCATAGCCTACATCACATTGCCTACGTCCATCAGCTCACTTCATCTCATCACGTAGGCTTTTGTCATCTCATAGCATCACAAGAACCAGGATGAGTACCTTACCTTAAGATATTTTGAGAGAGAAAGAAACCACATTTGCATAATTTTTATTACAATATTATGTTATATAATTGCTCTTTTATTATTGGTTATTGTTGTTAATCTCTAATAAGAGATTCCTAATTCATAAATTAAATTTTATCAGAGGTATGTGTATATAGGAAGAAGCATAGTAGATGTAGATTTTTGTACTATCTGTCATTTCAGACATTTACTGGGGGCCTTGGAACTAACCACTCACCAATAAGAGGGAGCTCTTGTACAAATTCCCAACTATTTCCTTCCTGCCTGCCTGCAGCAGCAACATTGAATGTAACTCTTGCACAGCTGATTTGGCAGAACCACAAGTATAGCCCAGACCCCAACTTCCTCTAAATCTTTTTATTATATAACCCTCCTCTTTCTCAACTTTGCAGAATAGACTACAAAAGTTAATATACAACTTATAGTTTTATTGTGGTGATGGTAAACTGGTAATAAATGTACAAGGCTAATATGCAGGGTCTGGCAGAAGTAAGGCCTACTTGAGTGTGGTTATTAGGGTAATAACATGGGTGTAATAATTTATAGTTTTAATTTGGACATTTCACCTACAATGTCATATGGTGTGCTTGAGTGTGATATTGTTATGTTACAGAATTACATGCTTATGATTTTGCAATAAAAAGGGGTGTTATTTGTGATGGACATTATATATAACCATATGTGCATGCAAATGTGTATGTGTGTATATACACATGCAGAGAAGATAGAGGGGAAGTTGGGGAGGAAGGAGCATATACGAAACAGCACTGCAATGCAAACCCTTAGGTCCCTGAATTCTGGCTCTGTCACTCATCCATCAGCTGCTGCCTTTGGTCAGGCTACTTTTAGTCTCCTTGAGCCTCAGTTTCCTAATATGAAAAACTATTATGATATTGATGATTAAAGCTCTTACTTGGTAAGGGGGTTAAATGAGATAATATGCAAAAATTACTACAATATCTAGCATGGAAATATGTTAAGTGTTGGTATCTTTCCTCTTCTCCTTAGATATGATGCAAGAAGGTTAATTGTCCTCTTTTCTGGATATTTCTTTATAAGTATAAGCAACTCATCTACTGCATAAATTTGGGGGGTAAGTCATGGTGAGGTAAGTTTTAATCCAGATACCAGCAAACCAAATTTTCATGGATATTAACATTCTTGCATTTAAAAAAGAAACATTGATTTTGTAAGATGGCCCTGCACTTTTCATTTTGACTATGTTGTACAAATTGGAACATAACCTGGAAGTACTTACATCTTGTTCATAGTTTACCCAAGAACTTCAGTAGACCTTTGGCATAAAAATATTTAAGAACCTTAGAATCCCCTATTTCCAAGTAACCTTGACAGTTCATGCCATTTAGTGATTTGACCAGATATGAACCCTGCAGATTGTGCCAATGAAGATTCATGAAGCTACCCAGTGAGCTTAGCCTATGCCCAATAACAGTACCAAAAAGCACTTGAATGATCTACTCCACTAGGGTGTATAGGAATTCTTTGTACCAACACATGGTACTCCCAGGGGTGTGCAGTGAAGTATGACTCTTCTCTGAGATGTGATTTGAGGGATATGGAACTTAACACCTGTCAATAGCAGCAACAGAAGCAGCTAACATTTTCAATGAATTACTTTGGGGCCAGTCACTATACTAAACACATTTACCTAAAGGATTGGATGCCAGTCTATATGTACATCTTGAACAAGAGATTGGGGGCCATGTGCATGGTAGCTAACAGCATGGTCCCTGGAGTCTGGGATATTTGGGCTTGTGCATGAATTCTGCCTCTTTTTATGTGTAACATTTTGGACAAGTTATTATTAAACTTCTTGAAAACTCAGTTTTCTCATCTATAAAACAGAGTTGAAATAGTGGCTTCTTCATTAGGTTGTCAAAAGTATTCAATAAGGTCATAAAGAGCTTATAAAGAACTATTTAAATAATTGCTAAGGGCCTAAGGGGAACCCTTGAACTTTTTTTGTAATGCTTTATTGTATGCTATAGGAAAAAATTTAAAATACAGATTTTAGGAATTAGAGAATTTTGGAGGGGAGAGTGGTATTGATGTGTGTGTGTGTGTGCGCACACTTCCAAAAAGACAGAAAAAAAATGCCATAAATTTGACATATGCTTGAACTGGAACAAAACACCTCTTCATAAAATATTATGATTTACAGATTTGTTATGGCTCAATTATTTGAGAAATTTTAATAATTCCATTCTAGTTCAAATATATTAAGTGGATTGGGGAGGGTGACATTGAGAAAAAGATGAGACTGTTTCTTTATAAAAATGGAGATCTAGTTCCATTCATGTAGTTTCTAATGCAACTCTTTAAAAAAAAAAAATCTTCCTTTTGGTCCATGGTTTGAATCAAGACTCTGCAGTTTACAGAGCTCTGTTGTATTTATTTAATCCCCAGATATTTGTGTAGGGTTTTCAGGGTCACACAACAAATACCTGCAACCAGAGCAAATCAAGAAACAGTCTGAGTGGAAGCTACTTTTTTAAAGAGTTCCAAGTGATTTCATGACCGCAGTATGTCCAAACTTAGAGTCATCCCAGACTCCTCTCTGTCTCATATCCTAACATCCAATATATTGGCCCAACGTTGCATATATAATCCAAATTCATCCACTTCTTCCCACCTGCCCTGCCTGTATTCTAGTCATAGTACTAATCCCTTGCTGGACTATTGGGACAACCTTTTGTCTACTCTTCCTTCTACTTTTGTCACCCTACGTATATTTGCCATGTAGCAGCAGAGTGATTCTTTCAAAATGGAAGCTGGATTATGCCACATCTTTGTTCAAAGCCTTAAATGGATTGAAATATCTGAGTAAAATGCAAAATCTTTACACCAGCCCTCAATCTCATCTCAGAAATGTTTCCCCTTTCACTCAGCTGCAGTCACACTGGTCTCTTTGTTCTTTGTCAAACATGCCAAGCACACTGCTGCCTTGAGGGTCTCTGCCCTTTCTGTTCCCACAGTCTGGAATGTTCTTCCACTCCCTTCAGGTCCCTGCTAAGCAGTCAGCTTAGGACATAAGCCTTTTCTAACCACACATCACACACCCTATCCCTCACTCTCCCCAACACTGTTTCATTTTGCTCTGCAGACATAGTTCCATCTTACATATCATACATTTATCTCACTGTTTCTCAGTCTTCCCAGACAGAATGTGTGTCCCAGGAGAACAGGAAGATTATCAGATATTGTTGTGGTTACATTGCCGGCAACTGTCAGCACATGGTAGCCACTCAGTAAATATTGCTGCTGAATGAGTCTTCTGGGCAAGTGGAGGGATTAATTGAGAAAAACAATTTGTCTAAGGCTGAAACCAAGACAGTCTGCCTTACTGATGATCTCATCAGTGATTCAGAATATTAGGGTTTTTCCCTTACCTTCAAGCCTAACAGATACAGCTTCTTACCCTGCATGAGGTGCTGCTCTCAGGACTAACTAAGTCAAGAGGATGAAGTGGACGATTGAGAGTCCCTTGTTGGACTAATCACTGTGATGGCCTCAACTATGTACTTCACTTGGTCAGACAGAAGCAGCTCCCTCTCTCAGATCTTCTGTGTCCAAGCGGAAGAAAGAGAAGGATGGCTGCATGCTTGTGGGGCAGGGGACAGAGAAGAAATAACAGTGGAGTTAGGGGCTCTGCTTCAGGAGCATCCTGACAGAGTTAGTTCAGCTTCTCAGGAATCTCCACACACCAAGGAAGCTTTTCTACTGGGTAGAAATAGGAGTTACCTACATTGGTCCTTCTCAGACTTAAAATCCCTCCCTGGTATTAAATTAGGGAATTGAATAAGCACAATGCCTCTTTATTGACCCCAGATGCACCTGTATAAAGTCCTGTAGCCTTTCTTTTAAAACATGTTACTTCGGGAGTCAAAAAGTTGGTAATTTCCCTGACTGCATTTATTATTCATTCATTTTTTAGGCAACATCTGTTTGCTGAATACCTGCTATATACTAGACACTCACCTACCTATTGGAGTGCAGTTAGGAATCAGACATGGTCCCTTTCCTAAAGGAACTGCTAATCTAGCAGGAGAAATAAGATGTAGTGAGTAGAGCTGGATGTGTGCATATCAAAAGTAAATAGGGTTTCATGAGAGTGAAAAACACAGGGACCTGATCCAACTTAGGGGTGGGATATTCAAGCTGAAATCTGCATAATGGTTGGAAATGAGAGGAAAGGTAGACAGAGGAGTCTATCAGGAAAGGAACAACATAAGCAGAGGCCTAGGGTGGAGGGGGGCAGAGCACAAAAAATAAAAGATGGCAGGTGTGGATGATGTCTGGTAGGAAGTGGGAGAGGACAGGTAGGTGACCCTGAAGAGGGGGCCAGATCATGGAGCCTTGCCATCTGCTTTAAAATATGGGTCCTTCCCCGCAATACTACTTTTGAAAATACTGGGTTGGACAAAAAGTCCATTATTTTCCTTGTAAGATGGCTCTAGTAGCACTTGGTTGTCTTTAACTGCATCCAAAGCAATTTTGTTAGATTGCATTGTGACAGCTGTCATATTTATGTGCATTTTTTAAAAAACTTACCAAAATTGGTGAATTTGGGGGGAGCCATTTTAATATTGAAGATGAGAGAAAATAGGCAACATTTTTAGCATAGTACACTTTAGTATTTCAAGAAAGGTAAATATGCAACTGAAATTCAAGACTTTTCTGTGCAATGTATGGAGAAGGTGCTATGAGTGATCAAACATGTCAAAAGTGGTTTGAAAAGTTTTGTGCTGGAGATTTCTTGCTGGGCGATGTTCCACATTTGGGTAGACCAGTTGAAGTTGATAGCAATCAAATCGAGATATTGAGAACAATCCATGTTCTACCACATAGGAGATAGCCAACATACTCAAATATCCAAATTAATAAAGTTATTGATGA
>PVKM010038033.1:0-14237 GCA_004027735.1 Carollia perspicillata
TGGCAACACCAAATGTAGGTGAGGGTGTTGACTAACTTGAATTTTCATGTATCCCTGGTAGAAATGTAATATGGTTCAATAACTTTGAAAAAACTGTCTGGTAATTTCTTAAAAAGTTAAACATATGACCCAGACATTCTACTCCCAAGTATTTACACAAATGAAGTGAAAACATATGTCCACACGAAGACTTGTACACAAATATTTATAGCAGCTTTATGTACAATAACCCCAAATTGGAAATAATCCACAGCAGCTTTGTGCACAATAACCCCAAACTGAAACAGTCCAGATGTTCCCCAGCAGGTAGGTGATGGATAAACAAAGAGTGATGCATTCATACCATAAAATATTATTTCACAATAAAAAGAAACAAACTACTAATATACACAGCAAAATCAATGACTGTCAAAATCATTATGTTGAGTGTAAGATGCCAGACGTAAGAGTATGATTCTATTTATATAAAAGTCTACAAAATGCAACAAGAGCTGTGATTAAAAGAAAAATCCCTAGCTCATTGCTGAATGGGTACAACAGTGGAGAAAGTAAAAGGGCAAGAAGAAATGTTGAAGGGCGATTAGAAATATTTTCTGTCGTGATTGTGACAGTAATCACACAGTGTATACACTGAGTTGCACACTTTGAGTGCAGCATGTCATTCATAAATAATATCTCAATGAAGTCGATGCTAAAATAAACGAAGGAAAGCTGGCCCAGGACTGTGTCTCTGTGTGTAACTACTAAGCTCAGGAATTTGAACTCAAATTTTCTAAGTAACATCAGTCCCTCGCCAGTCTCATATAATGAGGGCCCCATTCCGTGTCAACTTTCCTCTCCTTGTCCTCATGCAAACCCCCACATTCGACCCTGTCTGCCACTCTACTCACAAAATAAAGGCATGAAGGTCCCTTTCAACTAATGCAAAATCTCTCCTGATGCAAAGGTTCTCTTGCAACAATAATAAAAACATGTGCATATGTGTATGCATGCCCTTCCCCCCCAAATATCCTTCATGGGGGGCAGGCTACCTAGAGAGGCAAGTGATGTAGTTTTATGTGATAACTAAGTGGCTGAAAGGGCAGGAATTGAAGGACTGTAATTCTTAATCTGTGGTCATATTTAAACTATATCTCTTTGGTGTGTTTCTGTCAATCTAGTGAGTATTTTCTTCTGGTGGATAATCCTTAAAGCTGTAGTTAGTTCGTCGTCTGGTCCAATAATTTGCTATTATCCCAAAGCCCATCACAAAAATTCCCCCTGACCCCAAGAAAATACAGTCAGCATCCAGAAAATCTTTCTTGTTATTCTTTCACCCAGTTCTATTGTTCTAACCAGCCGATGACTGATATCTGTGCAGGGTCTGAGTTCTGCAGCTCTGAAGTGTCGACAGCATTTGCTGACTCAGAAAAGCATCACTGCAGTTGAAGTGGAAGCCTTGTTAACCTCTGTCTCCTGCTGCAGGCCAGCTGGTACAGCTTCTGAACCAGGGCATTGGAATCCTGAAATTTTGTTGAATACGATCATAACATATTTAATTCCTGCCAGTTGCCCTCTGGTCAGAAAATGTAATTAGAGGGTGTGCAGATGGTCTGGCAAGGCTTCCAGAAGCAGTAGAAACCGGCAGCTGACTGCACAGCTATATGAAATTAAAAACTGTTTCAAGATATGTACCATATGCACACATATGAATCCATTGGGGAACATGGTCGCTCTTTGCATTATATGGGTATTAGACGCTATGGCAAATAACTATGGACAATCAGAGGAATACACTGGGAAAAATAGAGAGAAACACAAACAAAATCTTAACCTAGGATAGTTGGTACCCAGAGACAGTAGGATATACTTGAAGAAAACAGAGAGAAGCCCTGGCTTGTGTGGCTCAGTGGACTGAATGCTGGCCTGTGCTGTGAACCAAGGGGTTGTTGGTTCCATTCTTGGTCGGGGCACATGCCTGCATTGCAGGCCAGGTCCCCAGTAGGGGGCATGTAAGAGGCAACCACACATTGATGTTTCTCTCCCTCTTTTTCTCCTTTCCTTCTCCTCTCTCTAAAAATAAATAACATTTTTTAAGGTAACAGAAAGAGAGATGCAAGGCTTAAAACTGAAAGACTATTCAGGGAGAATGGATGAAAATGGCAATGTTTCTTTTCTAGAATCCTTAAAAGGTATTTGGTGCATTGTTTTAAATTAGAGGCTAAGTTAGTCTCTTTACGACAAGTGAAAAGTATTATAACAGCAAGCCCAGCAGTATGCTTTTCATTTTATGAGTGTTATGTATTTGTGAAATATTGTACGTGCAAGGGGAATGATCACTGCACCTACTATGAGGCGAGGTGAGAGGTTAGACTAGCAGAGAAATGCCAGATCAAAGGGAATCTTTGACAAGACAATGAGATATCTGAATGCACCGATGGCCTGTGACCCAGCAGCTGGCACAGTGGGTTAAATGGCCTTCCCAAGGCCCTTCACAAAGGATCCCACAGCATGTTTTTGTTGAGCAGATATAAGGGTTTCTATAAAGGCTGTCAGGGAAACCTGTTTACCAGCTGTTTGGCTAAAAGTTCATTTTAAAAAATTCAGAGATGAAGCCTGTACTTACTTGAGACTTGCTGTGTCTTTAAGAGACCAAGCCTGGGATTAAGACTGAAAACGTTTTCATCAGTTTTCTGAATATTGGGGCAATATGGTGTTCAGTTTTCATGCATATGGTTAGTATTTTTAGGGTCAGCTTTCTTCTTCATTTCATGAGCCATTAGGAAACCTTTCCTTCGGTTGCACAAGCCAAGGAGCAGAGTGTGAACCTAGTTTTTACACTTTCAATGGTCCCCATCCCAGGTCAGAGAAGGGTTTCTCTTGTCCAAGCTTAGCCCGACACTGATGGCAAGGATGGGTGGGCCTGCCTCGTCTGCAATTCTAGGTGATGTCGGGGCTTCTGAGTAGAATTCATCACGCCCTGACCCCTCTGAGCTTAGAAACCAATCAGTAACAGACAAGGGAAGGAAGGGACCACTGGGAGTGGCAAAGAAGACATCCCCCAGCTGTGGGCCGGCCACCGGAAGTTTTCCTTCGCCTCAGGCTAAATTCTGAAAGGCATTTCTCTAAGGAAAGTTAATATTAAATTAGAGTTCTGAGAGTCAACTAGAAGTTAAAAATACTGTAGTCTGAAGCCACCTGTTTAGGGCAGCAAAGTCAAAATCCATATCCTAGCCTGAGATCTCTGCCTTACACCCTTTGAAAGGACCGACATCACAGTTTTTCATGCTCCCTGTCATGATTAGTTCTATTCAAAACCACATTTCTCACAGAGTTTTTGCAAAAAATGTAGACATTTCTTTTTTTACATGAGCAGAATTTTCAAGGGCCCTGGGCCCCCCTGTTATGTTTCTATACTCAGTGGGTGGGGCAGGAAGAGGACCACCTGGCCTGCAGCAGTCACTCTAAAGAAGGAATGTCTCAGACTTTCCTCTTGTCTTCTTTCCTTGACTTCTGGCACTTGCTCTTTTCTGCAGTGACACCTACCTTGTATCCATCCCAGTTTACAGTGTCATTTCTGCCCCTGTATCGACGTCTGACACATAGATGATACTCAGCAAGGGGCTGTTGAAGCAATTATTATCGAACAAATGATTGTTGAATAAATAAGTTTTCTACCTTAAAGTAATAAATTCAACTCTCGCTACGCCCAAGTAACTGTGAATCAGAAAGAGGAAAACCCACACACCTAATAGGAGAATTTGGGGCAGTGTTTTTTGTGCTGTACTGAATTTTCACTTTCAAATTCTTTCTTCTCTTTCCAGAGGTAACTGGAGTTCATTGCCTAATTTTATTTAGAGTGTTCTCTCCCATAGTCCTCCCCCAAATACCAGCCCTTCTGTCAAACAATCGCACAAACTCCTATGCATACCTCTGAGCCTTTTGAAGAATTTAGCACACAGCTCAGGATTCTAAGGCTATGCCATTTTGTGCCACCAATCAAATTTGCTTAGGATGGGAAACTTCAGTAGCTCCTTGTTTCCTTAGCACAAAAATCCATAGTCTTCCTCTTGTTTGCTCTTGGGAAGTGATGGAGCAGTGTAGACTTCAAAAACATTTATAAAAGTGGGATTTTGGATCAAATACTGCCATAACTACTAAGGACCTAAGATGTCTTTGTTTTTCCCTGTTCTACCATATCACCCAAAGAAGGAAGGGAACTCAGAACACTCTTCCGGAGAATAATTAATGATTGATTGCTATGCTTGGAATGTGTGATGGAGTGCATTCCAGAGAATGGGCCTATCCTTGTCGGTGGGCAGCAGAAATGTGAAAATCTTTCTCAAGAAAATATCTCTGATGGATATCCTGCTAATGATCACGAGTGCTGCTTTGGGTTTAAAGCCTGCTCTGAAATTCAACCCTAAACAGAAATTCTATTTTAATAGACAGGCAAAGATACAAACTAAGAAAAAAACTACCTTATCAAGCACGTATTCTTAAAACCTCCGCATAACTTCCTCTGCAGGAGTAGTCTTTGGCAATAATTCTCATTCTGTCTCTGATGTTCATTAGATTATAGGATCTTGGATAAATCAATAGCCTATAAAAAACTCAAAAAGTTGCTTTCAAGATTACATAAATCAAAGATGTCAGACATCTAGCATTGTGTCTGAAATAGCAAAGCTATTCATTAAATGATAGTTTTCTTTCTCTTCTCTCTTCTTCATATGTAGCATTTTAAACATATTCTGTACACCACTTGAAATTTTATATAAGCTTTGGGAAATACACTTTAATATTTTTGCCTTAGGAGCACTGTGAAAGAATTCACCCCAGTTACATACCCCATTTACATGTGAGTGAAGGCATGTACATCGTATGAAAATCGGGGCCAAAGCCCTTTTGTGGGTCTTGAAGCTAGTTAAGAATGCCCTACACTGAAACCTGTTGGTCTGCCTCTCGTGATCGAAAGGATGACTGGAGGTTAAAACAAGTGTGCAGAGCTCTTTAAGAATCTTGAGCAGTCGTGAGCATCGAAAGAAAATTATTGTCTGTATTACTTTCCTTTTAATAGTGTACTTAAGAATGAAAGTACATCTGGGTGGATTCCAGCAGGAAAAAAATTCCTCTTTGAAATGAGGGTTCTGCCAGCTCTTCTGAGATTTTTGTGCATGCATTCAATGAGATTTTGTGCCAAATAGTTGGCATGAAAAACTAAGGTGAATAATGTAAAAAAGAAAAAAAAATGTCTTTGTATTTTTTATTTTTTCTGGCCAGATAAGGATGCGATTGTGTACTTTTCAGGCTCTAAGCATTCTGTCTAAAGGTCTATGTTTAAAGGGCTATGTTGAGACCAACACAGATGTCTCATTGGTTTCGTGCAGGGTTTAATACATAAAGGCCTTCAAAGAAACTGCCTCCAAAAGATGTGACGTTTCCCCTTTCCTTCAAACTGGTCTGCTACCCATGCATTGATGCCACTTAAAGAGAATGGATTATCCTAGGTGTGATGGTTAGGGATGACACTCAGTTGCCTCCACAATATTGATGTCTCACCATATCCTTTATTATTTACAGAAACTGCCTTTCACCAGGAAGAGTGAAAACACATGAAATTTGCATTCTAGCCTCCCTTTGGGGGGAGTACATGGGCACGTGACCCAATTCTGGCCAATGATTTTGAAGAAAAAGTGTTCTGGGGTTAGAAATCTCAAAGAAAAAATGGTCCCCCCAGTTAAAGAGACATGTACATTACAAAACTGCTCTCTGCATATTTTTATATAAAGACATGATACGTGGAGATACATCAACTATAGGGCACAAACCTGAAGGTGAAAACCTGATTTCACAACTATAGGGACAAACCTGAAGGTGAAAGTCAACACACTGAAGATGTCCCCACAGAAAGATACCGAAAACACCTGGGTCCTCGATGACTTCGTCTTAACTCGAGACTGCTTGTTAAGTAAATTCATGAACTTATCATTTGAGCTATTATAATTGAGGTATACTTTCCTTACAGCCAAAAGCATTCCATTTGCTATAATAGTTCTTGTCAGAGGCTGAAAAGTACTCCAATCAAGGCTAATAACACTTGAAAAAAGAGTAAGAGACTCCCCATGTGGTATGACTAAAAATCTCTTGAAACACATACCCTTCACATTCTCTATCTAAAATTCCCAGCAGTGCCAGTTTGATGATATACTTTCATCTCACAAACAGACTTTGACTTTCTATTACATGTAGGGTTTTCAGATAAATATCTGGGGCATATTAATACTTAAAATGTAACGGGGTGGGGATTGTCTTTGGAAGCTGGTGTTGGACAGGACAGGGGAGAGCAACGGGGGCAAAATGGGGACAACCATAACTACACAACAATTAAAAATGTACTCATCGTTTATCTGAAATCCAAATTTAACAGCAAGTCCTGTTTTTATTTGCTAAATCTGGCAGCTTTACCACGTACTGCGGTAGGCTCTGGGGATAACTCAAAGAACTCATCTCCTTCAGAGCCTCTACACGATCCTCATGTGCAGATTGGGTGGAAACCCACTGCCTTAGAAACTCTCTGGTTCAACTCCACGTTACAGACCAAGAAACTGACCCCAAAGAGATCCCATGATTTACCAAAATGCACACAGCTGCTTTAAACCAAAGTTGGGACTGGATCCATATTCTGAATTCTTTCTAGAATGTGTCTTCCCAGTTGCCTCCTCACTCCTGCTCCTGAAGGCTCTTAGTTTTAGGATCAAGTGGGAGACTGATTTTGCTTGACTTAGTGGAGATAAGGAGGCTTGTAATATAAATGGTCTAATTTCCTTTGATGAGAAAAGCAATCATATTTTAGTCACTTTCTTACATAGGAGAATATTTTGAATAAGAATAGAAAGGCAGAATTGTGGAAAAAGAAAATCTTTTCCAAGTGTATAGAAATAGTTTCTTGAAAAGGAAATATTTCAAATATTCTTTTATAGAGATAATATATATGACATATATGACATGTGTAATTGTATATGTCAGATATAAATATTTACACTTAATACATATAGCTCATATAGTTGATACATAGCTCAAAGCTACACCATGACTTGCTATAATTTGCATGTAACACTGAGGAAGACTTTCCTTTATTTCCCTTCTGGTAGACTTTACTAATATTTTAATCAGCCAAGTCCAAGCCTCTGTAAATAAAAAGCTTTGCTTGAAATATTTAAATAGTGATCATGGTGACTTGTCAGTGGAGAAGTCACTAGTCCCTCAGAAATGGGCAGCACCAAAGCCCTGAATATAAAGCTCTCTGAATAGGCTGCTATATACCACATTTCCAACTTATGGGTCATCAGGACAGAGGCTCAGAGTTTTGTCTAGAAACTTTTCTTCTTTACTTAATCCAGTTCTCTCATTCTGCAGTGTTAGTTCCAATAGTGGGATCCTGTCACTGCAGAAGACAGAGACTAAATTAAGTCAATTCTCCACAGACCTTAATCTAGCATGGGTTACATTTGTCTTTTTTTTCCTGTTTCATAGAAGGCAAAGCCAATTATCCTAAGTGAAGATAATACGGCAAATTTCCCTTTAATTAAAAAAAATCCCCAAATATATTACTAGAGCATTTTAGACTTTATTTAAGAAAGAAAGAAAGGAAACGTGAAATTCCAGAATAAATAGCATAAATTCAGGTGATCTTTGGAATTCTTTATAATGGAATGTGACCGAAAATCTCAGTTCTTTAGATCTAGGCGTTGTCAACCAGTACATCCAATTAGGAGGCACTGAGTCTTAAAGGTCTACCAAGTTGACTATGGAAGTTGCTGCATTTTTTTTTTCATGAAATATCCAATTTGGGAGAAAAGCACAAATATATAACAAATAACAACTCTCTATTTCAAGCTTCCTTGCCACAGACAGGCAAAGTCTGAGAAAACCAAAAGAAATTCCTATTTGTAAAACCAGAATGAGCACTGCAGCCTCAACCTTTCTATTTGTTCAGCTTTTCAGGTGAGTCTCTTCTGCACTGGCTCCAAGCTACCTACATCTCAGCTGTTTCCAAATTCAAATTTACCCTCAAAAGACAAGACTGACTACTTCTGAGGAGAGTCAATATTTACTCTTTTGAAAGCATTCTGTTATAATCATTTATTTTTTAAAATAAATGACATTACCTTCTAGTCTCGCCTGTGTGGATGAGAATATTATCCTATGTTACCCATTCTTGTCATTGAAATGTTAAAAGTACACCCTTAGACTTCTCCCTACAGGATAGTGGATTCGGTCTCACCTGCCTGGACATGTTGCTGAATTGAGGTCACAGTTACGCAAATGACATTCCAAACATTTTTCTCCCACTGAATTAAAAGGGGCAGTTGAAACTTCTCTCTCTCCCATTGGTTAGAAGATTCTGACCCGGGGACCTAGAGAGCTCTCCAGTTATAGAAGGAAGCTTTTATTATGCACATGACTTCTGTGAGGACACGAATCCTCTCTCCTACCTCCCTGAACCATTGCCCCTTAGTCAGCATGACTCAACACTTGGAAGCCAGGCAACCTGGCTAAGAATGTTCTACTTGAACTCTGATGGATTTCGGAAGAGTGGCATATCTTAAATGTTGACCATTTGCTGATTAACTAAGAAGACAGAACTCCCTCGAACTGTGACATAAAATGTAAAGCTAAAATTTTGAAACAGGAAAACTGTATAGAAGAATATATTTTCTTAAGATGCCTAACATCTATAAACATTTCTATCTTTTCTTGACTCTGATGAATGGCATTAGTACACACTATGACTGTGGGGTATCTTCTTTTTTTCTCAAGACTCCCTGTCTCTTGGAAATCAGTCTCTTCTTTAGCAGGCATATCTATCTGTAAAAATGATTTAAAAATAACTGCTGATGAAAGGATTACTATTTCGTAATTGTGAAGAGTTTCCTTTGATGACTTTTAGGGCACGGGTGGCAAACACAAGGCCTGGGGGCCGAATCCGGCCTCCACCTCATTTTACCTGGCCCAGCACCTTGTTTCTACCCGGTGGCAGTGCCAAGCTCCTTGCCCCTAGTTAAGGAGTAGTTACATTTATAAAGTCCTAAAATTACATTCAGCCCTTTGAGGGTAACCTCGAGGCTGATGTGGCCCCCGGTGAAAATGAGTTTGACACCCCTGTTTTAGAGAATGGCTTCAAGCACATGATAAAAAAACATCAAAGTATGACTGAGGACCAGACATACCTGCTACGTTTATAGCTGACGGCATAAGTATGTCTACTGGAGACAATATTTCCACCCATGATTCCAAATTGCACCAGTAAACCATTCTATTGTATTCTATTTTACTCTGAACCATTGAGCTGCCCATTTGGGAGTGTTCTTTCTTTCTCCAGAGTTTAAAGAGATGTAAAAGTGTTTCATTCTTAAATTTACTATAAGAGTAAGTAAAAGTGTACTGGAGAGGGTGGGGATGTGTGGAGGGAATACATGTGATTAAAGGAAAAAGAACAGAATAAAACAGTAAAACCAGTGTTTGTTCAGGATGTCCCCATCAAAAAAGTTCTGGCTCTACATTTTGTGGGGGGGTTTTGTCATAAGAAATAATAAGAATTAAACCAAGAATTAATCATCATGATACTATTTGCTGTTATTACCATCTAAATTCCATTCATCCAAGTGTTCACTTCCCAAAAGCAACCCAAAAGAGATGACAGAGTGAGTAGCCCTCCAAGTTAAACCTAAAATTGCTTCCGCATTGTCATCCTACCCAGTTTCCTGTCCAAGCTGTTTTCAAGCCTGTCATTGATATACTTATCTAAGCTCCTTTGGAATCCATTTATCTCACAAAGAGGTAAAGCAATTCAATCGAGAACAAAAACATGTTTAGTTCTTCTTGATAAAATTTCTCACTGGCCTTTTGTTGCTGGGAGAGTGTATCCCGTCCGTGCTGCAGCTCAATTATCTTTCTCACAGGGGCGATGGCTCTCACATGGACTAAATAGTTTCATGTTATCGCTACCTTTAGTTTATAATCCAGCAAAAGAGATAAACAGCTTTCTCAAAGAAAGTACTACTATCAGTAATTTTCCTGTACGAATATCTTTAACTAATTAGTATTTAGCTGGTGAATAAATACCTAATTCAAACAATTCTGATAGGCTCATAATGCCATCTAGTGGACAGTCTTCAAAACATTGTCCCATGGGCCATTTTCTTTCTACCCATCAAAATAGTTATCATTCTTAAAGAATACTACTAACCAGGAATTTTTAGTTGCTAGCACTGAACCCTCAGACAAAGCCATGATAGTAGGTCTAATATTGGTGAAGGCTTAGGAAAAATTAACTTACCATCTGTGTGCCTTGGGCTCCTCATTTGTTCAATGGAGATAGCCAATGCCACGGTGGGGGGAAAAAGAAGGAGAATTGCACTAAGTAGTAATTCAATGCACTCAGTTTATCCTCATTAGCAGTACACTAGGTAGCTCGTGTTTACTACTGGAAGATATAAAACTATGCTTTCAGTTCTCTTGAATATCATAAGTAATAAATAATATGTATATAACTTTATTTTATTACATAAGAACTTTATGATATCATGTAATCCTAGTAGCTACTCTGTGAATCAGGTAGAATGTACTCATCTTATCCTTGAGGGAATTAAAATTAATGAAAACTAAGTGACATGACTGGAGTTAGAATATCTTTAAAAAGCTCAAACTCAGTTACAAGTTTTCAAAATCTCAATAATTCTTTCAGTAAGCTAACAACATATTAAGAACGATACTTCATGACAAAGGAGATCTCTCAGAAATTCATATGATTAAATATGCTTATCTATTAATGAGATTCACTACTTTAGTAGATATCAGAAGAAAAATACATGGTTTATCTCAACAGATGACTAAAAAGCATTTGATAAAATTCAGCTCCCATTCTCAATAATAATAGAAGGCTCAGTAGATAGTACAATGGTGCTTCCATAGCTTAATAAAGATTATATACAAGAATCTTATTTAAATGCTCACATATAATGGTGAAACATTAAAATTCTTTCTAATTACATTTAGTAGTAAAGCTAGTTTTTTTATTATCACTATTAATTGTTCAATTACGTGAAGTCTGAGATGATGCAATATGACAAGATAAAGATCTAACAGACTGATTGTTCACCAAAAAATTCCAAAATCTTAACAAATAAAATCAGAGCTTATAAAATAGATATAAAACAGTGCCAACATACAAAATAAATATATAGAAAGCAATAATTTTCCTATACAATTACATTATTAGAAAATAGTTTTTAAATATTAAGTTATAGAAGTTCTTTTCTATATTTCAAAGATTAACTCCCCATCAGATATATGGATTGCTATGGGACAATATTTTGTCCCATTCCATAGATTGTCTTCTTTACACTGAAGAAGCTTTTTAGTTTGACATGGTCCCACTTGTTCATTTTGTTTTTGTTGCCTGTGCTTTTGTGTCATATCTATCATATCCATGGAGCTATTTCCAAAATAATGTCATGAAGCTTTCCACTGTTTTACTCTAGGAGTTTTAGTTTCAGGTTTTGTGTTTAAATCTTTTTAGTTGACTTTTATGTAGGGGGTAAAATTAGGGTCCAATTTCATTCTTGTGCATGTAACTATTCAGTTTCCCAATGCCATCTGTTGAAGAGACTATCTTCTCACCACCGTGTTCTTATTGAAGACCAATTAACTCTATATGTATGATTTCCGGGTTCTCTATTCTGTTCCATTGGTTTATGTGGATGTGTTTATGCTGGTATCATATTGTTTTGATTACTGAAGATTTGTGATATATTTTAAAATCAGGAAGTATCAGACCCCAGCTTTGTTCTTCTTTCAAGACTGATTTGGCTATTTCCTGGTCTTTTGTGATTCCATATAAATTTTATAACATTTTTTTTTGTTTCTGTAAAAAATGCCATTGAGATTTTGACAAAAATTGTATTGAATCTGTATATCACTTTGGTAAGCCTGTATAACTTAACAATGTAAGATATACATGAGGTCCATGAACATGAGGTGTCTTTCCATTTGTAGAGTGAGGAGGGCTTAATGCATTTTTATTTCCCTGCTGTTGGTGATACATCCCTGAAAAAATTCAAAAGGACTGCAGGAGTAAAACACACATCATTCTATCACAAATGTCCCATTCTGTATTTAAGGCATTTCCCACATAGACGCCCAGAAAACATTCCCTCTTAATGTTTGCTTTCTCTGAAGTTCTTTTTAAGGCTTTCATTTTAATTGCAGTTGAAAGCTTTAGTGATTTCTGGAGGATTTCAGCTGGAGTCATTTTTGTAGAAATAAAAGTGTCCTGTAGGAGATCTGCTCTTCCTTTGCCGGTTTTCATAATTCCTAGCATCCTTCTTGTTTTTGGACAAGAAGGCAGCAATTCAAAGAAGTCAATTGACTTGTTCAAGGTCACAGACCCAAATCAGTGGCACAGTTGTGACTAAAAGGCAAGAGTTTGGATATTCAAAGAGAAAAGTTTGCCATCCTCTCGTTACGGGGCTTCAGCAGCATCCCAATTCCAGGTGGCTGAGTGACGGACTGGGATGGGCACAACCATTTTCACATGTCCGGGCCTCAGTTTCCTCATATATAAAGAGGAAATAACATGGATTGCATCACTGGTTTTCAAACTGTGGTGGTAGCTCAGTAACCTTCTCTGGGAATGAGGGAATAAAGAGTTCTAGGCTCCTTACTCCCAATTCCACCACAGGGGTTCTACTTTTAACTGTGGTATGTATAGAATTCCTGAAGAGATTTTTATTAAATAATGAATTTCCTATAGGCACACACACAAAGTGAGTTTTTGTGCATGTACAGGATGGGGCCAAAGTAGGTTTACAGTTGTTCATATGGAAAACAATACAATAATTAACAAATAGCAATCCAGGAATAAACTATGTGTTTTATATACTCACAACTGTAAATTTACTTTTCTTCCACCATGTATGTGTGATACGATATAGGCATATGTACGTATATATACTCGACCACTTACCAGACCTCTTCTGTTCCCTTTCAACCCTTTTTGGATAAGATAGCTGTAAGTAGAACATGCAATTGAAGAGATTTAACTCCCTTTGAGTTCAACTCCATTGTGATGAAGGATCATGGTCTACAGGTGTCTTCTTCAAGAGCTCGACAGTCTGAGAATAATTCTGCAGGGTTTTCAATTTATTTCTTAGGTTGTTTTCTTCTTTTTCTCTTTGCCAGTGTTTGTCTGGGTTAAAATAAATCACTTGGTTCTCTACTGGACTGTATTCAATTTTAATCTTTGAGACCAGTAAGTGTCCCTGTATATTAAACAAGAAGTTAATCTTCTTAACAAAAGCTTATTCTTCTTTCTATATTTAATTTAGTCCATGACAAATTAAAATGGGTATCTCTTCCTCTACTTAAACTGTTTTTATCTAATACATAGATTATTTGTAGACCTGTCTCTGGAATCTTCTTCTCGTTCTCTAATGATACATATAGTATATCCAGACAATTCACATTAATATAAACAACATGGATGAGTCACTATTCCACCCATTTATTTGTTATTTTCTACTGACTATTTAAATCAATACAGTTTCTTCTAATACCAGTCAGAAGCAATGTTTTAGATCTTGGGGGGAAATCAATGGTTAATGTTACTATGAATATAATCTGTTAATCATGCATACAATTTTTTTAAAAAAAGGAGTCACCAAAATATTCTTTGCAAAGATTTAAAAGACAAATGCTTTGCTTAGGGTACTCATATTACTAAAACCATCATCATTCTCACAAAACATACCACAGGACAATGACTGGGACATGATGCAATTTCATCAATAATTAAAACTAAAGTACTCTTGCTGAGATACAAATTTAACTTAGAGATGCCTAGAATCATAGATCTCATAGATAGAAATGAACTTAGGGTTCATAGAACCAACCCCATTATTCCAGCTGATTTTGCAGCTGAAGACACAAGGACCAGGTAGGAAACTTTCAAGGTTATCCAGAAATTTACTGGTAGATTTGGGGCAAGGAACCAGGGATATGTTTTTGCTCAAAAGTACTCCTGAAAATGAGTTAAAACGACTAGGCTTTGTGTTACTTAATAGCTGTGGGAGAAACAACACGGTACTTAATCTCTGTGAGCTTTACTTTCAAACCAGAATGAAGGACATAATTATCACCACCTCCCAGCGATGTGAGGATCATTTGAAGTGATTGTGTGAAAGCACCCTACAAACCCA
>PVKM010038034.1:0-14272 GCA_004027735.1 Carollia perspicillata
TGGGGAGAAAATAGACAGGGAGAGGGCAAGAGTAGTGTGGGAAATGTAGAAGCTAAAGAACTTATGATACATGGACATGAAGTAAAGAGGGGGAGTGTGGGTGGGAGGGGGTGTGCAGAGTGGAGGGGAATGAAGGGGGAAATGGGAGAACTGTAATGGCATAATCAATAAAAAAATAAGAAATAATAAAAAAAATATTTCTTTCCAGTCCCTTCTTGCCTGCAAGGTTTCTTTTGAGAAATCAGCTTAGAGCCTTATGGGAATTCCTTTGTCGGTAACTGTCTGCTTTTCTCTTGCTGCTTTTTTTTTAATTTTTAAAAAATACTTTATGTTTTTATTTTTAAAGAGAGGGGACCTGGCCTGCAACCCAGGCATGTGCCCTGACTGGGAATCGAACCAGCGACCCTTTGCTTCACAGGCCTGCGCTCAATCCACTGAGCTACACCAGCCAGGGCTTCTCTTGCTGCTTTTAAGATTCTGTCCTTATCTTTAGTCTTGGGTAATGTAATTATGATGTGCCTTGGTGTGTGCTTCCTTGGGTCCAACTTCTTTGGGACTCTCTGAGCTTCCTGGACTTCCTGGAAGTCTATTTCCTTTGCCAGATTGGAGAAGTTCTCCTTCACTCATTATTTTTTCAAATAAGTTTTCAATTTGTTGCTCTTCCTCTTCTTCTGGCACCCCTAGCATTTGGATGATGGAAGGTTTAAAGTTGTTCCAGGGGTTCCTAAGCCTCTCCTCATTTTTTTGAATTTTTGTTTCTTCATTCTGTTCTGGTTAAATGTTTATTTCTTCCTTCTGGTCCAAACCATTGATCTGAGTCCTGGTTTCCTTCCCGTCACTGTTGGTTACTTCTACATTTTCCTTTATTTCACTTTTCATAACCTTCACTTTTTCCTCTATTTTGAGACCACACTCAACCAATTCTGTGAGCATCCTGATTACCAGTGTTTTGAACTATGCATTTGATAGGTTGGCTATCTCTTTGTTGCTTAGATGTATTTTTTCTGGAGCTTTAATCTGTTCTTTTCTTTGGGCCACTTTTTTTTTTTTTGTCTTGGTGTGCCTGTTAGGTAGCAAGGGGCAGAGCTTTAGGTATTCGCCAGGGTGGGGCAACCCAAGTTGCCGTGTTGTGGTGCAGTATGTGGGGGAGGGGTCCAAGACGGAACAATCTAAATGCATTCTTCTTTTAAATTCAAACAGTACATACAGATAAGGCTAAAGATATCAATCACCACTACCAAACCCTAGTCCTGATCCCTTTCCCTCCTTCAACCTTCCCTAAGAGATAATCAGTATTTGGTTTGTCTCTTTTCAGATCTTCTTTCATGCTTTTATAAAAACTATTCATAGAAACTTAGAGTGGTGTCATATTATATTATACATAACATAATGCAACTTATTACATATAAACCTAGTCTATTTCTTTATGTGTTGCATCATATTCCATTCTATACAATACTACAAATCATCTAGCTATTCACTTATTGTTGGACGGTTAGGCTGTTTTTCCTTTTTCCCTTTATAAAACAGTTGCCATGAGAAATCATATGTATGCCCCTTGGAAGAAAACATTAATTAATTATGGCCTGTCCAGAAGGTAACCAGCCATGTAATATGAAAAATAGACATTTATTGAAGATACAAGAAACATTGTACATAGGGCAATGACACCTCAACCCCTTTCAAAGTAGGCATCTTGAGACCTCACACAGTTCTCCCAATCGCCATCAGCTGCCCTGTTGTAGTTTCCTGAATCTCAATGACAGCCTAAAATCTCTTCCCTTTCGAAGGTGATTTTAGTTTTGGGAAAGCCAAAAGTCACAGAGTGACAAATTTGGGCTATCATGGGGGCTGAATCTCCTGGGTGATTTGATGTTTCAATAAAAATCTCTGCATGAGACATGATGAATGAGCGAGCTCGTTGTCATGATGAAACTGCCAATCGCCACTTGCCCATAGATGTGGCCTTCTGAACCATCCAAATAGTTTCCACGGACGAATATTCAAGCTTAATGCAAAATGTGATGCAGATTCATGGCTCTACTCGCTCAGTGATTTTGAATGGACAACCACCCAGTACAGATGCTCACTCAAGGGCGTCTACCACCCCCACTGACTAATACAATGAAGTCGTCATTGCTCACACATGCACACTCCAGTCCACTCTCCTTGGTTGCTAGGTTACATCAATGTTGTTCAAACCATTCTCATTATATTAACAGTGGCTTGACTTTTTCCAGACAGACCTCGTATATGCTTAGATCTAGTAAGCACTACGTCATTCACATTTTTTGGTTGAATAAATAAACTTCCTTCCAAGGGGCTCTATCAATTTACATTCTCATAATTGTGTTTTTCTTAGCCTTTTTTCACTATTGTTTTTATAGTCTCTGTAATTCAAACAAAAATTTCTAAAACAATCTAGCCTATATAGGCCATGTAAGTAAGAATAGATGTTTAAATAACAGAATAAATCTCCACTTCTCTCATTATTGAGAAGGTCTAAATCTAGCTCCCTGCTATTATATCCTAGTTTCTACATGTAATTCAAAGTAGAAAAGAAAATTTAAAAAAAAGAAGAAAAAAAAAACAAAGTAGAAAACAACGTGGCAATGTACATACCATTTGGCCTTAGTGCTCAAAGATTAATGTTGACAGTATTGCTATGTGTGGGAGTGTGCCTGGAAACTAAAAGTGGATGTAGTCATCTCTTCTACTATGTCCATGAAAAGTTGTTTTTGGCTTTTCCACAACATACACGGTTAGTGCAGGCTATAGAAATAGACTGTGGCTCCATATCTTGACTTCACAGACTGCTAGTGTCTGTAATCAAAATGAACCACTCCAACTTTGCAGAGCATCAGGTTGGACCATCTGCCACTGCCTCTGTTCCCCCTAGCATCCCTGAGCTTTGCTACACTGCATAAAAATTAAGTCTATGAGAAAATTCTGCTTTCTCCTTCCCATTAGTTTTTTATTAACAAGCATAAAAAAATAATATGAATGGAATCTGTGTGCTAGAAAACAAACCTACTTTGTTAATGAGTAAACCAGTAATGACTTACCAACTTAGAGCATAAATGGAGAAAACATGCAAGTTCTACAAGTTTTCTTCTACTAAGAATAACAGCTCAATTTCTGAAACATGACAAATATAGTTAACAACTTTAAATAATTTCTAGGAAGACTGTGTCTTTGAAATCAGCCCGTAAGAAAAGAACATAAATAAAAAAAGACACTACTTAGTTTATGGTCATAGGAAATCTGTTGTATACTTAAACACTGCAGGAGAGTCTTAAAATATGTCATGGAAAGAATGGCTTTAAGTATTCATTAGCTGTTTTTTTTTTAATTCTCAATCACGTAACAAAATGACTATTTAACATATATTGAGGACAAGTTTTCTACTTCACTCACTTGCTTCCAGCAGCTTCTCAAATCGAACACACAAATCATTCGCCTGGTTCATAAACTTCATAGCTATCACCAACATGGCACTCCTTAGTTCAACTACATTAAAATATATTCTTCCAAGTACCCTCCTGGGGGTAGAGAGTGACAGTCAAAACATCTAGAAGTCCAAATCCCTTTGCAAATCTAACTAAAATGTAATGACAGGCTATCATCACTGCCTTTAACCTTAAACAAAATACGATTAAATATTGTAGCTAACATAGTATTTTGCTTTTTAAAAAGCAATTTCACAAATACTACCTCACAAGATTGTTACAACAGTCTTTTAAGAATAACATACATTTCTATGTTGGTTCTTCCCTTTTTGGGAAAAGAGGAAGAGACAGGAAGCAAGGAAATAAGGGAGTGAGGGAGATGGGAAGGGAAGGTGAGAGGCTGGTGGGCAGAGGGGAAGGAAGGGAGGCTGGCTCACATACAAGTACTTAAGCTTTTAGGTTCCCTAAAGGAACCAGTGAAGTTTATCTTTCACCACCATTACCCAAAACCTGCTAAGCCAATCACATTTAAAAGTCATAAAATTAAAACCAATTATTACCTACATTCCATTTCACTAAAATAGGAATCTTTTACAACATGATATATATCCTAAACCTCACTTTTCCAGAAACTGTATTATTCACTAATATGTCTGCAAAGAAAAAAAAAAAAAAGCCCAATCCTCCAGTGAGATTTGTCTTCCATATAAAAATCTTAATTTTATATTTTGGGTCTCAATTTGTAAAGAAAGCCACAAAAAAACCCATAGATTTACACCTTTATCAGGTGATTACAGAATTAACTCAGATCCCCTACATTCTACTACTAGTATAGTACTAGCTAAATCCATAATTCAAGTCAAAAGTTATTTTGCTGTCTTTTAATTAAGAAAGCATGAAATTTTTCCTACACTTGTATGAGAATTCACCTATTCTTATGTGTCACTAAGATCCTTGCTAAAAGGCACTACAAAAAAATCACCTTAGAAGAAAACAAATTAATGATATCTGGAAACAAAAAAAGTATTAGTCAAAAGAAAACATATTAATGAAATTTGAAATAGTTCTGCTTTTCATAGAGTGGAAATAATTGGAATGTTTAAACATCCTTATTGCAAACTGGTGAAAAAGAACACATATAGTGTCTCTATTCTCAATGCTGCTGTCATTTGGGAAGAAACACTTTGAAAACAAACTGATGTATTGGCAACCACTACACCTAATCAGTGAAAATGTCATTATTACTACTACTAATGTAACAGCACATAACATCTGACAAACCTCCATATGTTACTCCTTCTAATGCCAAAAGCAATTCTGAAAAATTTGTATCAATGCGTAAGAGTCAAGTGTGGACACTTCTGAATCCTTTAAAGAAATTCACACATTTATAAATTGGGTTTTGGGTTTGTTTGTTTTTTAAATGTAAGAGTTTATTTGAACCAAACTGACCACATAGGCCAGGAGGAAGATCTCAAATGCTCCCCAAACTGAATTCTTGCTTTGTATTGTCTCAAAAGTGTTTACCAATACTTTATGATTAGGAGGTGCACACCAACCTGGTAATAATAAATGTTTTCATCTGAAATTTTTTAATTAAAATTGTAACAAAATCTAAGAGCTTCACATTTTTGTGGGAAGGATTCAGGTAACATAAAATGCTTAATTTTCATGAGTGTTTTAGATATTGTCCCTTACTAGCTCCCTGATCTCATATTTTCTAATACCAATGATTCTTTTCATCCTAACTCTCAATCACAACTTTCAGACAGGTACCAAACTATAAAACTACTGGCATAAATGGCAACATACTAACAGTTCACCCATAAGCATAGGGGAAAAAACTCATTACTCTTCTACTAAACATTCAAGTAGAGAAACAGATAACAGCGTTACTGGCTTATGGTCTCAAGAAAAAAAATCATTTCAACACGTGAAAGTTATTTTTGTTTAAATGAAGAAAATGTTCGTTGTTTCCCCATTTTCCTTATCAATCAAGCTCTAATTATTTAGTTACTCTAGTTTCTCTATGAGTTTATGTCTTTAAAAAATGACAGCATTTTCAAGTTAAATTTAACTTTCAAGACAATTAATTTGTAACTAAAGAATTACCTTCCTGTAATCATTCACTCAATATTTCTCCAAGGAATTCTTGTCCTACTTATACACAAAAATTTTATTACTTTTTCCTTATTCTATACTGTGACTTTATGGTAATGGTTATACAGTCATCAGGAAACAAAGTAATTATCAAAAGGAATCATCCAGATAAGACATTTTTACAAATAATTTTATATGTAATTTTATTAAAATATCAAAAATAGTACCACAGAATAAGTAAGTAAGAGAAAAACTAGAACAAAGCTACCAAAAATAATTTGGCCTTGAATCTAAACTTATGAAAAGGGTAGTCTTCAAAATGACATGAAAAATTAATTTATATTTTTAATAGCAATAGTTCTGGTACTCTGACATTTAAAACTGAAATCAATATTTTATTGCACTTTTAGGAAAAATAAATATAATTGAGTTAGATTTGTTAAGAGTCTACTTTTGAGTCTTAATTTCTAGAATTCAAAAAATATTCTGATTTAAGTCTACCACTGAAAATTGTGGTGCTGCCTTTTCTCCAGAAACAGAAACATACTACATTATTAAAATGTATAAAAGAAACACACATACCTCAAAGAACCATATAAGCTGACAGGCAATTAACAAACAAGCAAATAAAAATAAAATGCAAGGGTTAACACTAAGTAAAAATTCCACCTAAACAAATTCACCATTTCATAACACACAATTCCATCCTTTCTGCTACAAGAGAAATGCAGTATTTGGAGACAATAAAACACTCATGCTGATAATAAAACACTCATGCTGTACTATAGTACTAAATAGTGTACCACTTGCTGCTTATTTATTTGAATGTAATTTTTTTAAACTACAGTTAATATAAAGACTAGAATGCTTTTTATTCGAGGGTGTAATTTTTTTACTTTATAGAAATCAAGGGGAAGAAGAGTCCTTTTGCTTATAGTTAATAAGAAATCCTGAAATAGGGATTTAAAAAAGCATCTCTATTAGAGAAAAATCTTTTCACCAAAGGCCCTGGTTCAAAATAAAACAAGGCTACTAGTTATAGGGCTATTATAAGGTTTAAAAAAATAAAGTTGAAGGGAACATATATTTTAAGCTGAGGTCCTAGTTAAAAACAAACTGTCAAAACCAAGAATCAAATCTAGGAGTTGGTTTTCCTTAATGTATATAGTAAATACTTCATAGTTGTCAGCAATTTCTGATACCCATACATGGTTTTATAAATAACTTCAAGATGACAACATTCTTAAGCTTTATTACATAAAAGCAAAAGTGTACAAACACTTCCCAAACAACCAAAGCAGAACAAGATAATTTAGAACAAGGAAGTCTAGGTTTCGTATATACAATGCAAGTTTCTCTGAGAGATACACAAGTTTATGATGTAAGACTACAGAAGAATAATTAGAACAGATGGTATGAGGCAAAACAGGAGTTATTATTCATATTCAATTTTTTAAAAAATGAGAATAGAGCCCTGGCTGGTGTAGCTCAGTGGACTGAGTACTGGCCTGCAAACCAAAAGGTCTTTGGTTCCAGTCCCAGTCAGGGCACTTGCCTGACTTGCGGGTTCAGTCCCTAGTCACATCCAGATGAAAGGCAACAAATCAATGATTCTCTCATACATCGATGTATCTCTCCCTTTCTTTCTCCCTCCCTTCCCCTCTTGATAGATGATAAGATAGATAGATGATAGATAGATAGATAGATAGATAGATAGATAGATAGATAGATAGATAGATAGAAGATAGATAGGTGATAGGTAGATGATACAGATAGATAAATTAAAGAGAAAAAAAAACAATGACATTCCAGAGATCCCCAATCCCATTCTATACAGCCCGCCTACCAAGCTAGCTTTCCCAACCATGGCAAAACACTAGAAGTTTATTGTCTGGAAGATAGGAAACACCTCTCTGGACACCAGAAAATATCCTTGGACACCAGACATAAAGGAGGTTTGCTAGGCCATTCTAAAAGCAGAGGTATTCAATAAATACATGCATGGGAATAGAGACACATCTTACCTCTTCCTCCTCTGAGCTTCTAGAGTCTGGCAGTCAAACCTTTACCTTCCAGACAGAAGACTTCTCTGGGTAAAGATACTGACTTGGGGATGAGGATGAGGAGGTTTCCAAAATGAAAATGCTCAGCAAAAAGCCCCACTAACACAGATATTTTAATCAGCATTACGGGTAGAGAAACAAGATTATCAAGTACCTGTGAAAGGCTCCTAATATGAAAGAAGCAAAAAACAGAAAAATTGTGTTAAGGAAAGTCTATAGAGGGAGGAAGAAAACTTTTAGAAATCTATTACTAATGTCCTCAAAGAGAGAAGATACAACAATGGTAAAAAAAAGAACAAGATGCCATGAAACAAAATTCATAGAAGAAAGGGCCCTTAAGAGACATACAAATGGACAACACCCATAAGTAAAGGTATTTAACATCATTAGTCATCAAAGAAATATATATTAAAACCATATCGAGATACTACTTCCCATCAATTTGAATGTCTCAAATTAAAGACTCAATACCAAGCTTTGGTGAGGACATAGAGCAGTGGAAATAAAAAAGTTATATAACCTTAACCACTCTGAAAAACTATTTGGTATCTTCTAATAAAGTTAAACATATACCTACTCTATGACCCAACCACTCCACTACACTTCTAGTTATATATGAAAGCATATGTCTAGAAACACTTGTATAAAAATGTTTATAATAGTTCTCTTCATAACAGCCAATACCAGGAAATTTAAATGTCCAAATAAAGAACAGATAAATAATCATGTTACAGTCATACAGTAGAATACTACCCAGCAACATCATGGATGAATACCACAACATATTGAGCAAAAAAGCCTGACACAAAAGGAAACATACTTTATGAATCCACTTATATTAAGTGTAATAACAAAGAAAACTCATATATGACAATGGAAATCAGATCAAATGCCTATTTGATCAGATCAAATGCCTATTTGATCAGATCAAATGCCGTGGGGATGATTAACTGGAAACAGGGATAAAGAACCTTTCAGAGGTGACAGAAATATTCTATATCTTGAATTTGGTGATAACATAAGTGTGAAAGCATTTGTCAAAATTCACTCAACCAACATGTAAGATCTGTATCTTCATAGGAGGTTATGGATCTTGAAAGGTATGTTACACAGGTATATATATAATTTATTTTAATTTTTTTAAATTTATTTTTAGACAGAGAGGAAGGGAGGGAGAAAGAGAGGGAGAGAAACATCAGTATGTGGCTTCCTGCCACACCCTCGCCACTGGGGACCTGGTCCGCAACCCAGGCATGTGCCCTGACCGGGAATCGAACTGGCAACCCTTTGGTTCACAGGCTGGCACTCAATCCATTGAGCCACACCAGCCAGGGCTATATATATATTTTTTATCACACTGAAGTGTACCCTTAAGATTTGTATATTTTGTCCTAGACAGGTGGATCAATTGGTTGTATCGTTATTTCATACACCAAAAGGCTGAAGGTTCAATTCCTGGTCAGGGCACATACCTAGGTTGTGTGTTCAATTCCTGATCAGGGCACATAACTAATCAACCGATGTTTCTCTTTCTCTCTTTTTCTCTCTCTCTCCCCTCACCCCTCCAACACACACACATACACACTCCCTCCCCCACTTTTTTCTCTCTCTAAACTCAATTTAAAAAACCAAACCAAACCATATCCTTTAGTGAGGATTAAGACTGGTGTTTTACTACATGTAAATTTACCACTCATAAATTTATCACATGAAAAATTTTAATAAGAAAAAAATTAAGAGTTCTTACAATATTTTAAATAAGAGCAGAAAGAGAAAGATAAAGATTGGAAGGTAAGGTTAAAAAAATTTCCCAAAAAGCAGTAAAAAGATAAAGATGGAAAAATATAAGAAAATTAGAGGATCAGTCCAGGAGGTCCTATATTTAAATAAAAGAGTTTCCGAAGAAAAAAAAATCTGAGAGGAAATCATCTATGAGATAACTAAAGTTAATGTCCAGAACTGAAGAACATCTGCTTTCAGATTAAAAGGGCCTGTTTTCACTAGCAAATAGGTGAAGAGAGAGCCATACTAAAGAATATCATGTGAAATTTCATACATTGTGAATAAAGATCCTGTAAGCTTCCAAAAACAAATACAATACAGTCCAAGAATCAGAATGGCATTAGATATCTCAACAGCAACATGGGAAGCCAAGCTAAAAATGAAGCAATAATTTTTCAAATTTTTGAAGAAAAATTATTTCTAACTTATAATTCTAACTCAAACTTTCAATCAAATATGGGGTCAGATTTAAGATATTTTCAGACTTAAATCTCAAATAACTTGTCTCATGTAAACTCTTCTTCAAAAAATTCCTGGAGGGCCCTGGTAGGTGTAGCTCAGTGAACTGAACGTCATTGGCCTATGAACCGGTAGGTCACTGGTTCAATGCCCAGTCAGGGCACATACCTGGGTTTGGGCCAGGTCCCCAGTTCAGGGAGGCAAAAGGCAACAAGTAGATGTTTCTCTCAAACATCACTGTTATTTTCCCTCTCTTTCTCCATTCTTCCCATCTCTCTAAAAAAAAATAAATCTTTTTTAAAAAAAGAATTAAAAATTTTTATTTTAAAAATTCCTGGAGAAAATCAACCACCAAAACAAGAGAAAATCCGTCCTGACCAGTGTGGCTCAGCTGGTTGGAGCATCATCTCATACATCAAAAGGCTGCAGGTTCAATTCCTGGTCAGGGCACATGCCTAGATTGCATTTAGTCCCCAGTTGCAATATGTCCAAGAGGCAACCGATCAATGTTTCTCATATTGATGTTTCTCTCCTTCTCTTTCTCCCTCCCTTTCCCTCTCTCTAAAAATAAATAAACTAAAAAATACACACACACACACACACACACACACACACATATATATATATTTAAAAAAAAGAAAATCCAGAAAGCAGTAGATGTGAGATAGGGGTTACAAAAGATCTAGTATAGGAAAATCCCCAAGATAAAGGTGAAGAGAATTCCCAGGTTCATAATTATGGACCAGGGTCAAAGAGTAAACAGTCCAGTTTGAAGCCAGTCTAAAGGCTACATGAAAACGTTAGAAGAAATTAGCATCTGATAATCGCTAGAGACTTGGACAAGTGACAGTGCAGGTTTGAGTTAGTGTTAAATACTTCAAATACTAAACAAATACAAATAAAACCATAATTATTAGCCCTAGGTTAAACAAAAAGTTGTGCAGAAAAGTAGTATCTTATTACCTAATTTCAACTATGAATCATAGGTACGTGTCATAAGAGAAACACTGAATATTTATCCAAGCATAATTAGCATTTAACCACAAATGTAGTGGTAGAATGAAGTAACAGGGAAAGGGGAAAGGGAAGTGGTTAAGGGGAAAGGAGGGGGAAGAAAGCTAAATTCTCATGCTCAGAAGTGAGAAGTTGCCCCCCCCCCTTTCTATTTTCTGTGTACTGGGAATACCATTCCTGCCACAGTCCCTCATCCCCTGAAAATGTATACATGCACCAAGTTTGTCTCCACCCCCACCTCAGTCAGGAGCACCTCTCAGCTGCTGAGCCAGTCACCAAATGAACAGAGACACTGACAGAGAGCCTCAGCAGCTTGGCAGCCCCACCTCCTCACTTCAATCTAGTTGCAGCTTCCAAACTAGCGCCATTTCAAGGGATATCAAACACAGCAGCCAAGTTCATTGGGGCTGGGGCTACCACAGTAGGGGTAGAAGGCTCTGGGGCTGGAACTGGGACTGTGTTTGGGAGCCTCATCATTGGTTATTCCAGGACCCCTTCTCTGAAGCAACAGCTCTTTTCCTACACCATTCTGGGCTTTGCCCTCTCAGAGGCCACAGGGCTCTTTTGCTTGATGGTGGCTTTTCTCAACCTCTTCGCCATGTGAAGGACCTGTCACCACCTCTCACAGTTATTTCTCCCATGTCTTGTCTGTCCTGTATGTTCCTTTTCCTATACCTCCCCAGGCAGCCTGGGGAAAGTGGTTGGCTCAGGGTTTGACAGAGGAAAGACAAATAAATACTGTACTAATAATTTAAAAAAAAACAAAGAAATGAGAAGTCAACAGATAATGCCTGTAACTGAAAACACTATCCCAAATGCCAAAATCAAGTAAAGGAACATAAACTGGTCTCTTTCCGGGAAATAGAAAATGCCAGGGACGATTAGGTAACTTCTTCTTATTCAAACAAATCTTATACAAACTAGTTAATACTTTAAACTACATGTATGTATAACACTGATAAAAACAGCCATCTCAGAAAAAACAAAATTGTATGTATGTAATGATTAAAACAACATAAAACATTTATTTTAAAATAGAGTAAAAGCAAATAATGGTCTGTTAAATAATGGGATCATTTGTGGAATTTTCTTCCTTTTTCAATCTCTCGATAATGTTGTTGTATTACTTTCATAATTTTAAACAAGTTTTATAAAAGTGCTGTTGGTTTTTAGTTAACATTCCTATATGCCTTTGCTTACAATGCTCCTCTTTCTCTATGGCTATCACCCTAATTCTTGTATTGGCACCTAAACATCTAATCCTCTTTCAAAATATCATCTTCTCCTGCCCACCCAGTGTGGCTGAGTTGGTTGGAGCATCATCCCATAGACCAAAAAGTCACCAGCTAAACTGCCAGTCAGGGTATCTACTTAGGCTGTAGGTTAGGTCCCTGCTTGGGTCACGTGCAGGAGGCAACTGATTGATATTTCTGTCTATCTCTCCCTCCCCCTTGGTCTCTCTCAAACCAATAAATAAATAAATGTATATATATATATAATTTTTTAAAAATAAAATATCTCCTCTTTGTTTTCACCCCAAGACTACTCTTTCCTTTATGACCCTACTTTATCTTATACTGATTGTTGGGGACCGCTCTGTATGGGTTCCGAGACTGTAGCCCCCGCAAGAACAAGCCCTGAAAGGGGCAAGTCTCCCTGGAAAACCAAGTAAAAACGCAAGTGGCAGACATGACCTGGCTCTAACACTGAGGGTTCCCTGGGAATCGGGCTTGATAAATACATTGTATCCTTCTAAACTTGCTCTGCTTTGGTTTATTAGGGCCCTGGTGATATAAACGTATGTTTAAATTCAAGGCATAAGGAGCAAACTCCTTATCTCATGAAATACGTCTTAAAGACCCTCTGGCATCAGCATGACTAACAGACTCTGACCTATGACAAATCTCTGCATTCCTTCAATTGTTATCTACAGATAATACCTGTTTTTGTATGACTATAGCCTTTTTGACATTGTTTGATGAGATACGCATGCATGCACCTACACATACCATTCCCAATATAAGCCATTTGGGAGAAAGGCTCGGGGAGTTCTCCACTAGAGGGAATTGCCACCCCCTTTCCTGCGGAAACAGCAAGATTGTGTCCCAGACGACTTATTTCTGCTGGATGGAGTTCCTCTCACAACAGATGATAAGTTCCTTGACGGTAGTATCATATCCTATTTGTGTTGGTATACCGAGTACTCAGCTTAGGGCCCAGAACAGTATTAGATACTTAATTAATTAATCAATTATATAGATTCTAATAACTATAAGAAATCTAAATGTTTTTGTCAAACACAAAAGAGACTTTGAAAAGGGAAATGTAATTTCTTATTAAATTTCATTTTTTCTACTCAATACTTTAAAAATAATCTACCTTTAGATTTCCGGCCAAGATGGAGGCATAGGTGGAAACACTGTACCTCCTCTCACAACCAAGATTAAGGACAACAAATATTTATAAACAATAACACAACCAGAATACAGAAAATTGAACTACGGAAGTCCGACAACCATTCAACCTGACCAGTAAGAGGGACTGAGTTGGCAGCCGGTGGAGAGGGAACGCAGCAGGAAAACGTGGTGGCTGCCAGGCTCAGGAGCACCAGGCAGCATAGGTGGCATGGAGCTTGTAGACCCCAGAGGCAGTGAGGAGACGAGCAGAGCACGCAAGGCACGCAATGAGGTTGGCCAACCGTGGACACACATTCGAGCGCAGATAAACTAGGCAAGAGCGGGCAGTGGGACGGACCACACAGCCCAGGGCCCCAGCGAAGGGCAATAAAGCCTAAAAACTCCGATTGAAAAGGTGCCAGGAGAGGCTCCCAGCCTCACAGGAGAGGTCACCAGGGAGACCCGCAAGGTCCCAAAGTGTGCATAGGCCCTCCCACCTGGGAACCAGCACCAGGGAGGCCCAGTTTGCTTGTGGGAGGCAGCAGAGGGGACGCAAACTCGAGAGAGTGCAGAACAGGCACCATTGTTCCCTCTCTGACCCCGCCCCCACAGGCAGCGTCACAACTTGGCGACTAGGCTGCTCCACCCTGGTGAACACCTAAGCTCCTCCACCCATACATAACAGGCGCCACCTGACCAAAAATGACTCAAACAGAAGAAAAGCTCAGAGCCCCAGAGCCAATACTTTTAAGCAAGCAACAGATAGCCAACCTATCAGATGCACAGTTCAAAGCACTGCTAATCAGGATGATCACAGAATTGGTTGATTTTGGTTGCAAATTAGATGAAAAAATGAAGGCGTTCATAAGTGAAATGATGGAAAATGCACAGGGAACCAGTAGTGATGGGAAGAAAACTGGGACTCAAATCAATGAAGTGGACCAGAAAGAAGAAACAAACAACCAAACAGAAAAGAAGGAAGAAACAAGAATTCAAAAAAATGAGGACA
>PVKM010038035.1:0-14245 GCA_004027735.1 Carollia perspicillata
AGAAGTTAGGTAAAGTAAGTCATAAAAATCATACTGACCCTGTCTACTAAAAGTTCCTGCAAGTTTCAGTTAACCTGTTCCTGCAATTGTTTTTTAACTTATAAACTTCTTTTCTAAATCCCTAGCAACCAACAACCCCAGCCCTTTCACCTGCTCATATTACCTCACCTCCTCATATTTCCCTCCCTTATGTTAATATTCCTTCTAGAATAGCCAGCCGGCAGTCACTAAAAACAAAGTTCCCCGACTCTGCCTTCTAAGCTGCGCCTTTCTGCTCTGTTCTCATGGCTCCTGTGACACGGATTATCACCCTCCACTCAAACTTCAAAAGTCCCCCTCTTGCCTTTCTCCCCTATCCCATTACAACCAAATGAAATTCTCCAGCTCTCCCCGCAGCAAGTTCAAGATGCTTTACGGGTACTGGTGACTAACATAAACCTTGACCTTAGAAAATATTTTCTCCCAGTTCTTCGAGCTTCAAATCAAACATAACTTTAATTCTAAATTTCAGTGAATACCAGAATCAGAACACACACCCCTGAATATTTTTATGTAAACCTGTTTATTAAGTATATATAAAAATTATATATATGACTTAGAATGACTCATGTAATTAATCCTAATCTTACTAAATTGAATCATTCTGCAATTTCTGAATAATAGAAAAATTTTAATAGGGGTTCTTTTAGACAAAAATTACATTTAAATAATGGAATTTCTCTGTTCTACTGATTTCTCGACCATATATTATAGTTGAAGGGACTGTAACTTTTCAAAGTTAGAATTTATTTAAAAACCCTACAGAGAAAGTGAAGATCTCTAGTGTGTTTATCTTAGAACAGTTACTCATCTCTGTCAGACTCAACAACAATCTGTTACTCTCTGTGATGCTTATAAAAATGAATATAATTTCTTAGTGAAATATTGTAGAAATGGTCCAGAAATGAAGAAAAAATTACCTGGAACAGTTTCCACAGTCTAATACACCACTGAATGATTTACTATCATTATCGAAGAAATACTGCGTTTGCTCAGTAATGCAACTCTGCTTTGACAGAGAGGCTGCAAAGTCATCGTCTTCCATCTCAACTGTGGGGAAACAGAGACCACTACCGTGAGGGGCACTACCGGGCAGTCCCCCAGAGCCTTCCCTTCTCACGGAGCAAGACAGCTGTACAAGGGCAGGCACCGTGACCGGCCTGTTTACTGCTGTGCAATATACTGGCAGCCCGTAACAGGCGTCCCCCAATTTTCAAAATAATAAATTAATTCAAATATACAGCAGCTACAAAATACAGGCTGATGTGAGATAAGAAAGTTTCAATGCAAAGATTTTAACCTACAAGTGTGAAATGGATGACCTCTCTCGCGCACACTTGCTCTCTCTCTCTCTCTCTCTCTCTCTCTCTCTCTCTCACACACACACACACACCTCACTGAGTTTTTTTAAATTCAGCAGATAGAGAAAGAAAATTTTGATTATTATTATGATACGATATTTAAGCATTTACGTACCTGCCTCAAGGAGTCGTGGAAAAGTCAAACTCAAGATAAACTGCTGAAGAATAGACCTGAATTTTAAATATGAGTAATTATTTATAAAAATCTACATATTTCCCTTCTAAATTATATAATAAAAACCTGAGGAATTTTCATATTCATATAAACAGTTGTTTTTCATCTTTCTGGGAAAAACTGTGAATTTGCTAATAAAAAGCTTAGAAGTATTTTACATAAGTATTTCTTAAATTATGCAAAGCATTGTAAAGGTTTCTGTTAAAGAAGTCATGAAGTGAGATGGTTTAGGACCGACTGAGGGACATGTGTGGGGAGGCGTGGGGACTTGAAGACGGGGAACAGGTTTCACAGGCAGGATTTTCTCTTTCTTTTGGTTTTTAAAAGTCTCTGGTGGAAGAACCCTAAAAACAAATAAAAATGACTTTGTGCTGTGGGTTTATAAACTATTTATAATACAGAATATATTTGTAAATACATAATGTGATGTTTATGAAATAAAATATACATACTATATATATGGCATAAGACACATTTCAGTTTTATAATAAAAGACAATAAATATTAGTATGATATATTCATCTGGAGCTGCATTTAGTGAAAAAAAAAGGTGGATGGTGACTAGGGAGATGTTCTGGTCAAAAATAACATAAAGGCAATCAAGTATTTCAGAAGCAATATAAGATTTACAAAACCTATGTAAATTAATATGTAAATATCATTTTCACAACATGAAGGACAATTTTCAAATATTTTTCCACAACATTTTTTTAATATAAAATCTTTGCACTTTATAATCACTTATTTTAGCTGGGAGAGCCTCAATATCAAATGAATGCCAGAGATTAACCTACATGGGATAGGCTTGGAAAATACAGTGGGGCCCTGGTACAAAAGAAACAGGTAGGAAAGAAGGGAGGGAGAGAAAGGATCCCAGGCACAACAGGCGCTTTAGTGACTCGACTAACCAGAACCAAACAATGACAAATTGGATCTTCCAGACTCTCGCTCACTAAATAGTTTAAATGTCTCATTTTCATAGGGGACAGGTCATAGGTGAGAGGGTGAAGGAGGAAGGGGAATGGAATCAGCGAGAAGAAAGAATTAGATCCATTTCAGCAAGATGATGCCTCTAAAACGATGCCAGCCTTTGTATGAACGGCAAGAGGTGTAAAGACAAGCCATCATGTCACGAATTTGGTCAATGAAAACATATTAAACTCAATTCCTTAAATTTTAGGTGCATATATCTCACTACTTTATGCCTTTAATATCCAAATTATATGAGGAAAAAACATAAATGAAAAGAGTTTCAAAGGACCCATAAAAAAAAGAAGCCTCTGAAGACACTGAAGTTTGCATGAGTGTAACATTGTTTTCATATTAAAAAACTGAATAATTGTAACAGCTTTACACTGGTCACTTAGGAAAAACTATATGTAAGTATTATCAATATGTGCTGTTGGAAATAAGTAACTTCCATGCTATTCCCATGTCACAAAATCCATTTTCATCAAATCCTTCACTATTTGATATCTTCCTCTCGTCACCAACTAAAACACAGTTTTGACTTACCAGGCGGCAGCAGTGGCCCACCAGCCGATGTGTAATATGTCCGCTATAGATGGCTAGAAAATACAACAAAAACATCGCGGCATTAATCTACGCTGAGTGCCTCTTGGAGAGGCAGTGGTGACTTGGGTGTTACTGACCACGTATGCCGAGCGATGCCCTGCTCCTTGTTTTGGTGCAGCGCCAGGCTCGCACACTGACTGATAATCATAAGATTTGTTAAAAGCGTAGACCGATATATTAACCAGGTGTTTCATCAAACTTGGATCAATCTCTCCAAAAAATCTTCCAATCTAGCACAGAAAAAAAATAACAAAGTGTTAAATTAAAGTCAAATATTCACACCTAACCAGACAATGAAAAATAAGTGATACAAAGAACTAAAACCACTGTGTACTAAAACCACTCAGGAGCTTTAAAAAAATGCAAGTAGTAAACCAGGATATGATGCTCTGGATGAACACAAACAAACTTAGGTGTTCTTACTACTCAATGGCTCTGTGAGATGTTTGTGCAAGGAATATATGTAATTTACTCAGCTTTAAGGATACAATCAAATGTAGTATATATTTAAAAAATGGATGGGACTGAGGGAAGTAAGAAACTTGTAGGGACTGTACTGAACTAGAGTGAGTTCCATCTACAGGGACAACCTCTAGGGTAATCCTGGATATTAATCCTGAGTTTAATCCTAAATTCCACCCATAAACATTGTAGATTCAGAAATAAAATTAGCTGGCAACAAATTCTACTTTGTTCAAAGAACTGTGTGAACCAAATAGCCCATGTGCTGCCAATTGGCAAATTTGGAAATAGAAAGTTCAACTGTTTCACACCAGTCACATATTAAGTTAGACATTATCAATTGATAAATACTTAATATATGGAAATGTTCTAAATTTCTGAGAGATCAAAAATAAAAAGTTCACAGCATGTTAGGATCCTTAGCTATATGTTTAAATTACTGTGAGTACTAGAAAGTAAACTTAACTAACATAAGAAAACCTAGATTTAGAATGGATTTCTTAATGATTTATATCATATTAAACATAAAGAATTTATAAGAAAAAACTAGTCATCAATTTCTATTATGGTATGGAGGAATTTTGTAATGTTGATCAGGGAAATACACTTTGGAAACTTAGTTCTTTCTTTAGATACATACCTGGTTAGTATAATCATCGTGATTTGCCATTAAAAGAAATCCACCGTCATCAAGAATCACACAATCCATTACCTATTAAAAGAACAGTAGCAGTGAACGCATTTTTTAGGAAGGTTAGAAGGTTACTTTATCAGTACTCCATTACATAGTTAGATGATTATAACAACAACAGGAGAAAAATTCAAATTGCTATGTCTTCTCTTGAACATATATGCTCAAGAGATTCTGATGAAACAAATTAAGGGCATACATAGATTCATATCAGCCCCTCAGGGCTTGGTATTCCACCACTATCCATCCAGTTAAAACTGTCAGCTCAGTCTTAACAAATCGTAAGAACAAATCAGTAGTATCTTTTTTGCCACTCCAAAGTCATCTGAATGAGACAGTAAATTGGATAGATCAAACTATTTAATAATGTACAATTATTTTAAGCATATATTTACAATTTCACAAAGAATATTTTTAAATGAGGTTTAGTCACTATGTTTCACAAACTTAAAAAAACCCAGCAGCCTGAGGATATTTATTACTATGTTATATTAAAAATAGTTGGTTGAATGATTTTAGATTAAAAAAATAACAAGATGCCTGTGACTAAGAAAAAAAACTTTAACCCTGAAATATAGAATAAAATCCCACCTACTTTAAATCATGTTTAAATGCAGAAATAAATTTAATAAATTTTATTTTATAAAAATCACAATTTAAATCATAGTTTTCAGAGTTGGGGACATATGTATTCCATTTTCCTGCTGTGAAAGCAGCTTGCTAATAACCTTTGCTCTAAAAACATAGTTTTCATAATCTATGTTTACAAAGACTCTGTAAAATGGACAAACTAAAAAATTAAGTTATTGGCTTATAATTTTGATGACTACAAGTGGTAAAATGAAATAAACCCCCTGCTTCCACTGGAAATATACACACACAGATAAGATGACTACAAGAGTGGAATTCATTCTTCTTTGTTCATTTTAGGAATAATTTATCTAGTATCATTCTTCAAGCATTTTCAGTATTTAACAAAGGCCACATTTGCTCTTTCGATCTCTCAAACAGAAATAAAATAGAAGACAATGGAAAATTTCAGTCCATGTTAGTGGCACTTTATAATAAATTATATAATTCCTAGGTTTAGTTCAAAAACATTTCTCATCATTGTAAATGCAGTGTTGAAGAAATTTAGAGAAAGTGCAAAAGATAGGGAAGACTGCTTTGCTAACTAGCAAGTACACTTTGGTCAGAAACTCCCACCCAGGCACAGGGGTAAAGATGAATATGTACAGAAGAATCTAACACAATTGAGATAGAAGAGAATACAGTCCATATTGATATGGCTTTATTATAATTTTCTATAATAAATGAATCTTTTTTAATCTTTTAAAAAACAGAAGCATTTAAAGTAGGGCATTAAAAGCATTTAGTTCAAATTCTTACCTATAAATTAGTTCACAACTCTGAAGAATAATGTTTTAGCATTTGATTAAAATTCCCTGCATTGTTTTTTATCATAAAATCTTAGCAAGAGTAACAAAAAATATATAGTTAAAATTTTTATTTTAAAGTTTTTTCTTACATCACTGTTTCTTTTGCAGTCACAAACTGGACCAGCACACTGAAAGACAAAATACAATTATCATCTCATTTTTAAAAAGTGAATTTTAATTATTTCGTATTATTACTATGTTATTTATCTAGTGTAAAGTAAGATTAAATATTGGTCTAGTCCATAATAAAAAAGATAATTACTTCATCTTTAAAATTAGAAAATAACAATTAATAGATATCTACACTAGCATTTCAAATTATAACATTGAAATATTTTTCTTTTTATGTTTATTAATTGATTAAACAACACCATCTTTGAAAAATAGCGATTCATAATTTTATTTCAATGTAGTGGCACTGAAAGTTTCTTTTGCCGGTGTCTGTATAAGATTTTACTTTTGATTTTCTTATTTACATTGGAGGTTAATAAATATGTAGCAAAATAATATATTTTAAAAAATTATCTTACCGGATCCCTGATCGATGTTTTGGTGAAGTTCTCTATCCAGGAATTTACATCAATTTTAATTCCAACAACTGAAAGATTATGTAAAAGAAAAATTTACATATACATTTAAAAAATGTAGCTTAGATTCTCACCTATTCATTTTTCCTCTCATATTTGAAAATTCTTGAGCAGGCAAATTAAGTTTCTTGAGATTAAAGAGAAAAATCAATTTAATTTTAGCTATACATTGAAAAGTTGACTTGAACTAATTTAAAAAACTACAGTTTATAGTCACAACACAGTATTTATTTGCCACAACCTGGGCAATTAACTGATAAAGATGGTAAGCTAAAAATAAGTGATAGTGTTAGGAGTAGCCCTATAAATGAAGGTCATTCAAGCAGAATGTGTGAAGAGTCCTCCCTAACCCAGCTAATGCATCCAATAGGTGCTGAAGAAATGTGCGTTGAAGATTGAATAGATGAGAAAATTGGAAGATGAGCGGGTGGGAGTGGAAGAATGAATGAGTGTCTGGGAGAATAACTAAGGAAATAAAAACAATGGTGAACTGGTTACTAAGTGATGGAGTGAATCTACCTATGGAGCGGAACCAGCGAGGGATAAAACTGTCCTCAGGAGAAGGAAGGCAATGTATCTATCTACCTTCTCCAGGCGGCCTAATGTACGCTCTTTGAAAAAAGTCAAACACTGAATCATAAGATGGGAAAAATGTAACTGTGACTTTATTATATATTCTTGTTCTGGCCTACTTCCAATTCCCACTGATGCTCAGTTTTACAAATTGTTTAGTTTTCTTGTTTGGTTTGTTTTATTTTAGAAAAAAGTCATTTTCCATCTATTTTATTGGAAGCTTTTAAAAAATAGATCTCTGATACCTTTTAATAGACATAGTATAAATATGCCATAATTTATTTACCTTTTCCCCCAATGATGGAATCTAAACATTCCATGTTTACATCATTATGAATATTCACATGTATTATTCATGTGGCCATGTATTATTTTGCATATTTGAAAGTGTCTTTCAGGTTGAACTTGTAGTGTGGGATTGCTAGGTGAATCCAGCATTTAGAATTTTGATATGACACTAAATTGATTCCAAAAATTTGTAATTATTGTAAACATTGATATAAAAGTGATGTAAATTATTACAAAAATTTGTAACTATGTAAACATTGCATAAACATACATACTTCTTTGAAAATTCCTCACCTATATATATCATCCATTTTATGTTATCCCTAATCTCAAGGAAATTTTTATTTTATTTTAGTTTTAAAAATGTGTCTGTCTTTGACCTTGTTTTGGTTGAAACATTTTGATGGCTTTCTTGATAAGCACTGATGATTTATAATATAAATATTAGGTAACAATTGATTTTGGTCATGTGTATGTATACAATATATATGCTCACCTGCAGGTTTAAGAAGTTTTCCTTGGATAGATATTTCTACAGCTTTGCTTACCATAATGCCTGATTCATAAGCACCAGGTCCGCTTTCTAAAAAAAATGGAAAAGAGACCTGTCTAGATAAATCAAATAATATTGAATTTCTTTAAACAGGTAACAATTCTAGTATAGATATATGGTATACACCAGGTAATTGGAGTATCCATGACATGACTTATATCAATTAACTTTGGGATGTGAGTTATTCAGCTTGGCTGCATCTATTGCACAATATAATGGGTGCATGCCAAATCTCTGCTTCATGGCATTTGCTAAAGTATTAGGAAGGCAGCTGAAATGGAAGGATTGATCACAGATTCCCCAAACCTGCATTTGTATTTTAGAGGATATATGTCCCTGGACAAAACGCTAAAGTTTTCTAAACTTCAATTTTCCCATGAATGAAAATGAGGAAAAATAATAACTGTAGCCAGAGAGGTCGAGTAATTAATTTTTTTTGGAAATAACAAAATATTTTAAAACATGTATATTATTAATTTCCATAAAAATATTTAACACATTGATTAAACTGGAAGAAACTGATTAATTACATTTTTAAACATTCATTAAACATTTTTCAATATATTTTCACTTTGTGAAAGGAGGAATTATCTACATTTGTTTCCATGTGTCGTACATACCTTCAGATAAGCTGTCTCCATGTTCCTGAATAACCATTCCCTACATATGAATTATACCTCCTCAATTAACTAGATGGTTCTGTCTTTCCAATGTCAGCATGTAGTGCATACTTAGTAATGACCATTATGAGCAGTTAACTTACAATATATTGTTTTGGGGGAATGCAGGTAGTAGCAATAATTTATTTTAAAAAATTGAAAACACTAAATTTCAAAGTAATACTTACTGTTAAAGTAGGGGGCAGTGAACACATAGTTATCATTATCAAGACTCCTTTTGTAGAAGCTGTCTTCATATGTTTCTGGGTTTTCTTGCCAATTTTCTCCAGCCCTGAGGAGGAAATGACTCATCATTTTTATTCTTTAATCTATCATTTTCCCTTTGCAGACAAAACTGAAATTTACAGATATGTCTAAGAAATTTAGTGGTGAATGATCAGGTAAATGATACTCATTACTAAGCAATATGTCAGCATATAATTATATAAAGGGTCAGAAAAAGCTGACTCTTGGTATTACTTTGCATTTACTAATTAGGTAATTCTGGTCAAATGAGTTAATTGGTCACTTAATATGAATAATCCTGCACAGGCCACTTTGCAGACTGTTCTGAAGATAAACAGAGATAAGGTCCATTGAAGAACAGTGAAAACAATGAAATGCTATACAGAGATAGCATATAGGCTATAACCATTATGTTCATTAACGAGGCTAGTTACTGTCTACAAAGAAAAAATTTATTTTAAAATCTTATATAATATATATGATAAACAAATACATCACTGAAGAACATGTAATAGCATTTAAAAAAATAAAATATTTTAATAATGTAACTACTTTCAACAATGACTCCCAATTTAATCTATGAAGAATGATCGGTTTCTCTGAAGAATGGCTTCCTTGCAATGTACAGATTCTTGCAGTAATCTTTTGTAATGTACTTATTTTTACTGATGCTATTTGAACTTACTCTTTGGGATAAACTCTGGTAATCCCACCATCAGTCACAACAAACCGTGCTTTCACTCCCTTGCTGGAACAGAAGACAGAAGAAGGAAATATTTTATTCAACTTATTCTTTGTAAGGTATTAATTTAGGTATTGTTGATACAAGGAAAAATAAAACAAATTCCTAAAACATAGAAAGCCAAAGTAAATATATTGATAGGTGCAATTTCATTTTCCTAGTTAAAATATCTAAGAAATAAGTACTTGAAGGGAGGATGCTTAAGGAAGTCATTTCATCATAGGGAATAATAATTCAGCTGAATTTTGAAGATGGCATAGGAGTTAACAGGGATGACAGTAAAAGCAGGAATATATCACATGTAGAGTAAGGAGGATGTGTAAGAGAAAGCTAGAGAAGAATGATTGTGTTTGGTGTGATAAAAGCATAAGGCACAAGGTGAGAAAGAGGAGGAAGTAAAGTTTCAAGTGCAAGCGTCTTAAGAATGGTCAGCTCACGAATGATGTTGAAATCCATGCTGGAGAGAATCACCTTTAGCCTGGAACTGGAACTGCATTCTGAAAGCCAGACTGGGAAATGTGAGTTGTATGGAGAATAGACAGGGGGCGGTTGTATGTAGAGGAATGGAAAGCACTAAGGGCATTAAAATCAGTTTCTGTAAGTTCTTGGAAAAGGAAATTAGGACTTTGAGTATGAAAAAGAGAGGAAAACATTGTTAGAAGTAATATTTAGCATTCGGTGATTGACTGGACGTGGGGAGGAGAAGAGACTGTAGATGAGAACCACAGTCAAATTTCTCGGTTTCTTCACTGGGTGTCTTCACTTGGCTATTAGAAAGCCACGTGAGCTCTCATTAAAACTATTTTACCACATATGTTACAACACACACAAACATAGGTCTATTCATACTGCAGCGTATACACTACATGTAAAGCTGAGTAGTGGCAAATGTTACTCCAGACACACACGCACAACTGCAAATGCAAGTTGTCAACAATTGCAAAATGATTTTCTTGAGAAGTTGTTATTAAAGATAAATAATGAGACAGCTGTCAGAGAGGAGGGGTGTTGGGCTGGGTGAAAAGATTAAACAGAAAAACAAAAACAAAACCCAAAACACTTGACACAGACAGCAGCCTGGTGAATACTAGAGGGAAAGGGGTGTTGGGGGAGGTAGAAGAGGGTAAAAAGGGGATAAACGATGATGGAGGGAGACTTGACTCGAGGTGATGAACATGCAATACAAATTAGAGATGATGTATTATAGACTTGTACACCCAAAATCTATATAATTTTATCCAATGTCATCCCAACGAATTCATTAAAAAAGAGAAAAATAGATAAATAATGAATTTTAAAATCTGAGAGCGATTTCCAGAGAGATGCTAATCTGAAATGGAGGACATAATTTTATTAATAAGAACAAATACTTACATGCTTTTCTGCTTACTCCAATAATTTTGGACTAGTTCACTTGTAAAACCTGCATCCAGCAAGACCCGATTAATCAAATCCGTATTACCTAGCACAGAAGAAGAATAGCCTCAATTACATGCACATAATTTTTGAAGATAATGAGACAATAGATTATCTATTTCTTAACACAATTTAGAATAAATACTATTTCTATGAATTTAAAAATGTATCTTATACACATTTTCTGTGTTTTTTATATATTTTTTATCATGCCTCACATTTTTCAGGTTATGGTAGGATTAGTGGTAGAAAAGCCAGTTCTATAAAAGAGACAACTTACTTTTTTTAACTTTATTAAAAAGATAGATAAAATATGCCAATAAAGAAACAGTGAGGGAATAGTATTCCTCCTTTGATTTTGATATATTTTAGGTTAGCATAGTGATTCCAAAAATCATAATTTTGTAGGCAATTTTATATATAAATATAAAACTACTTAACTATATATTTTTGTTTTTGCCAAGAAACATAAGTTATCACAGACCTCCCTTATTCCAAGACTGGCATTTGGAATCTACTGATTGGGTCTTGGTGAAAGTTCAAGCTCAAGTTCAAAGGTAATGAAGTAGATATAAATGATGAGAACCAAGGGTAAAATTAATACATATTTATAAAACACTTTGCCTTCATCCTGTTCTCCTGACTCCTCTGCTCTAAGTCCATAAAACTCTGAATAAACTATAAGTACTCCCTCCCTGAAACTTCACATTTATAATAAAATTTCATTTTATTCAGGTAAGGAATATATGGTCTTACTTAATATCCTATAACTACAAGAGGTAGGGATAAGAAAGTGCTGGAACATTTGAGTTGGTTTTAATTATTTTAATTTAATGTACCTTTCACCCAGGATTAAAGGATAAATTCAATCCATATTTTAGACTTGATTTCAACTCATTTTAGCAGCTATCTTTTTTTATTATATTATTTTAGAAAGAGCATCAATTTAAAAAGTAGCCCATTTAGAAAGTGAATGCAGTAATGTAGCTGTCTCCAATGCTTTCAGGTAAAACAAACAAAAAAATGAGACCATTATTTTAATTTGTAATATAACCAAAGTTGTAAATAATTTCATAATTTCATTTGTATTTCCATTATCCTGTAAATCTAAAATGTGTCTTGAAATTTGTCCCCTGCAGCTAATTCCATACAATATATAAACAGATTAATAGTATTAATCTTTACCATTTTACACACACATGCACAATCTCATTTTCACATTAGTTCAAATGAAGAAGAGTATGAGAATACAACTGCTCTATAGTGTGAATACTTGGGTTAATAAATTAACTTAAATAACTGTAATTGAAATTTTTCTGAAGGATTAAGAACTTTTATAAGGCAAAATTACTCCTGATTATACCCATTCAATATAGCTATTTAGATAGCTTTAGATTTCAATCACTGGTAGTTAGTTTTAAAGTTAGTTTTACATATTTCTTGAAACCATGATGTAAAATACGATTGAGGAAAATCTATAATAATCTGAGGAAAATATAAATTATAGCTATTAGCTACTTTTTATAATTAAGAATCCAATAAAATTTCAACTTTCACATGGTTATATAATTACCTCTAACATTTCTTATTGGATCATAGGGGAGGCAGGTAAAGGTGAGTGAAATGGAGAGAGAGATTGCAGAACCAACAAGAGTATGGATATTAGTCCTATTATAGTGAAAGTATTTAAACATATTCATACTTTTCTAGGATCTATTAATATACAATTAAAGAATAACTCAGTAATATTATTTCAGTTCTCTCTTGGGAATGTCTGTTATGAATGGAAATAAACAATAATGTAAAGTAACATTGAAAGGCTTTGTCTCAGTCAGGGTGAGTGCACACTGAGTGGAAAGATAGGGAATCATTGATACTCAGGCACGATCATGTAGACTTCATCTACTCAAGACAGGTTTTCCAAGTAGCTCATTGTTCTTAGAGGTGATAATTACTTCTTTTTATGAGATAAATTTGAATTTGAGAGATGGCTTTAAGAATGAATTTTATTACTGAGGAAGTGCTTTGTTTAATTGATAGAAAAGGAATTAATTTTTTTAAAAGAAAGTAAAGAAGGGGAGGAGGAAGAGATAAGAAGGAGTAGGTAAGAACAAACAGTCAACTATGTATACTTTTTAAAAAGATTATAAATCCTAAGGTAAATTGTTTTTGCCATACATCTGGTTTTCCTTTGTTACTGTCCATTTGCATTGCATTTTTCCTGATAGTTCTTTTATAAATATTTTTAGAAAAGTTAAGATTTTAAAATGTTTTAAAAGCTAAGAACTCATACATGTCTATGAAGTTTTATAGTATGAATAATGCAAATTTCTCTGAGAGACACATATAATAATTAAAAACTACTAAAATTTCTTTTATCTCAAGTAAATTTCATCTTCATAAAATGGGAAATTATAGAAGCATATTTTTAATACACAAAGTTAATGGTGATCAAAATAAAATGTCAGTAAGAAAACAAACCATTAAGCAATATATCTTTATATCTTGTTTTTATTATGTTCATATTAAACTCGTATATCAATTGGAAGGTATATAAATTGATGAAAATGTGGTATAAGTTTGGTTTCTTCTATGTATCAAGAAAAATGTGAGGGTGGCGATGGCTGGGGTAGGGGGAATGGTGGAGGAAAATGGAGACAACTGTATCTGAACAACAGAAAAAAAGAGGAAAAAGAAGAAAAACCTTCAAAGGATCATTCAAAATTAAGCTTCTTAAATTTGAAAGGCGCAAAGGCAAGCCTATCCTGTTTATAGTTAAACATTTACAAATATCTATTACCTGGCTTTGAAATTTTGATTTCACCTAATAATGTAATAAAATTTCTTTACCAGGGCTGTATTTTCTTACCCTTTACCATTAAAATTTTATAAAGTAACTAAATAAAGCATCATAACAACAAACTAACCTGAACCAAGATTTGACCACTTTAGCTATAACTACAGTGAAACAATTATGGTGAATTAATGCATACTTACAAGACGGATTGTTTGGAGTTTTTCTGTCAATAAACTCATTGAAATTTAAAAGAAATTCAGTGTTATTATCTGATATTTTAAGGTCATTGCAGTAATCTCTGAAAAAAATATTTGAAGACATTGGATATTAAAATCAAAACATTAAAAAATGTACACAGTAATTATAGTAAGTGTAAACATCTTTTTTTCCATGTAGCTACAATGACTTTGCAAGCCAATGATCTTGTTACCTCCATTTCCTCATTTCTACATCAAAACAACACGTTCAGAATAAGTGGTATTATAGATAATATATATTAAGCATGACTTCTGGATAGTACATGATCAATAAATGTTATAAGAACAAGCATGCAATAAGAATGAATTGTTATTCTTATGGCATTATTACCATTGTAAGTTGTAGGTATGTGGTTTTTATATAGAAATTAACTGAGAAATTTTA